>CM069861.1:71601720-71724220 GCA_036172795.1 Pelodytes ibericus | reverse complement strand
ACTGTGACAACTTAACCTATTAATCCCCCAATAGCTTATCTCTGTCATCTTAGTCCTAAAATAGCCTCTCTATGTCAGATTAACCACCTACACAGTCTGTCTGTGCCATCTCAGCCCCTCAAACTACATATTTCTGCCATCCTAGCCCTGTAAACAGCCTATCTATGCCATCTTAAACACTCAATCAGCCTCACTGAACCCTCTTACCACCAGTCAATCAGCCTATCTCTGTCATCATAGCCCCCAAATAGCCACTCTGTTTCTTTTTCACCCACCAAACAGCCTCACTGTGACAACATAACCTCTAAATCTCCCAACAGCTTATCTCTGTCATCTTAGTCCTAAAACAGCCTCTCTGTGTCAGATTAAGCACCCTATCTCTTACTTCTTACTAACCTCACAAACAGACTCACTTAGCCATCTTAACCCCCAAAAGCCTTTCTGTTCCATCTTAGCCCTGCAAACAGCCTCACTGGGACATATTAACCTCCCAACAGCTTATTTGTGCAATTTTCTTCCTCAAACAGCCATTCTATGCCATCTTAAACACCCAAACAGCATCACTGTGCCATATCAACACCTACAAACCTATCTGTGCCATTTCAGCCACTCAGTCTCCCTTTGCCATCTTAGTCACTCAACAAAAGTGTGAGAGATCATCCAACTGGATGACCTCTAATTTGGCTCAGTGAGCTGGACTGCACCACTTTTTGCTGCTAAATGCCCAACTGCACAGCACTTTCTATCTTTATGTACAATTGTCTTTTCTATCAATCTTTTACCTTTTTCTGCTTTGCCTTATCTTGTCTGTGCCTTATCTTGCCTGTACCTTAACTTGTTTAGCTCTGGTAATAGATGGGCTGCTGCACTATGGGTCACTAAATTGTTTTTGCCCCCTGGGCCAAATGTTGCCAGCCCTACCCTCGGGCAGTGTTTGATTTCACACCAGTGTGTCTCACCAATATTCCAAAAAACTATATGTCATGTTTAATACAATTGAAAGCAATGTTTGCTTACATATTACTCCAAATGGTACATGTTGTTAGTTAGATGTTCTAAACTTATGTACACAGCAGTATCTGTCTCTGACTGTATCCCTTCTTTTTACTTTCTGGTGACATGGTGATGTGATGACACATTTCATCCAATCCAGCTTCACTAAGTGCTTTACTTCAATATTTTTTTTATTCAACACAGAGGAGTGTATTGGAGAACGTAAACTTTTAAATTAAATAATATGTTACAAAATTAAAATATGCTACACATACAGAAATACGTCTTAAAGTAATTACATTTTATTGTATTCAATTTATATATATTTTTTCCATTAAATTAATCAATTTTTCAATGTTGAAAAAACTTTTGGACTTTTGCATTGAAAAAAGTTTCATTTTCTGAACTCCTGCACCTGATCCCATGTTCATTACATGGAAACATAACAAGACTTGTTAAGAGTTTAAAAACATTTATTTTCGTCCAGCTATTTTCCTTGCCATCAACATGTTTGTCCCTAATGCTGTTATCAATGATGCAATCAGTTGTTAGACTGATTATATGCTGCAGATGACAACACACTTGAAGTTACGCCCTTTAGGAGCAGATTTCTCAGAGCTCAAGCTGTTTTTAGAATGTCATTTTACTTTAAAAACCCGTTATGCTGCTGGTTGTAATATTAATCACAGGTGCGGCAGCAATGGCAATCAAAGGACAATTCTAAAAGGCAAGACCCTCTTCTCTTGCAGAGTGAGGGTTTTTGAAACTTATAACAGATTCAGAATTCCAGCAGTTCAAAAACAAGCCAAACATCGTTTAGAAGAAATCCTGTACTAAGGAAATCTGAATTATTCAATTATTTCTGAAAATTAAGTGGATGATAACTGCTGAAGCAAAATCTCTATTTCCATAATTGTTTGTATGAAGAGCTGCCAAATGTTTAGTATGTCACTGCTTCTAACTGTGTTAAAACTTATGTAAGTAAAATTACTTTTTTTTTTAATTGAGTTAGAGTGTTAGCATGTTACCATATGTACCATATATTTACAAGCTTTGAGTTTAGACAGTTATGTGTACATGGTATTTCAGCCCTATCCCCATTTCTTGCAACCACCTTTTTGCCTTGCTCCCTGCCTTATTCTTTCTGCCGTAGGCTTTGATTTGATCCTTCTCTCTATCTTATCTCACATTGCTTATATGACTTTCCCTTTATCATCCATTCTGCACCCACTCTACATGCTTCCATTGCCATTCATCGCTTTTGAGCTAAACTAGAATGTTAAATAGTATAATGATGTCAGAAAAGAATTGATGGGAAAATAGATGCTTAGCGAGCCAATAGTACTTAAATGAATGTAATATTAATTATGTAATGTTATTTATTTTGCTTTTCCTCAGATATAAACTGATGAAAGGTCTATATGTGATTCTGATATTGCTTTGCCATTGTACAGCAACAAATTTACAAAGTGCTTGCCTACTACATAGAGTTGGAGACAACCCTGGCTACTACAGAGAAGGCAATATTATTTTGGGAGGAGTCTTACAGCTATTTATCTCTTTAAATGAAAAGCTTGAAGACATGAAAACCCACCCAACACGTCCTAAGATGAAAATATGCTCAAAGTAAGAAAATAAATTTGATTTTGTTAGTTGAACATCTATTAAAAAGCAACTACTGTCATTTATGTCATTCAAGTATAATAATATGCATTCAGCAAATTTTAGTATTAGTACATTAGGATACTATAGTGACTTTTACTGATGACCACCCAAATTGAAGAACAATGGTCTCAGTGGACATACATTATGAAGGCTTAATGTTACTTATCACCAGAGACAGTCATTTCATCCTTTTGAAATGTCTTTCTTTACAACTAGATCTGTTACATTGTGCTACTTGTGCCACTGGTAAAATTAAAACTAAATGGAAGAAAATGTGAAATAATATTTTGAAAACAAGACTGCTCTGGTTAAATTTTATACAACATACACAGAAATGAATAGCATTAAGGAAAACTGGTTGTCAGCTGATATTTCTGTATATTGTGTTTATATTTTGGTCACTTCAACAGCACACCTTTTTATATTAGTGTAAAATATGCTAGTTTAGGGTAGTGCTCTCCATTCCCTTGTACCTATTATATGAATCTCCAGAACTACAACATAGTGACATAGTGACATCACATACCAAATACAATAGTGAATTTTTTAAAATATTTAAAACAATTGTTACAGATGAGGATTGTCTTACATTACATTAACATTTATCTAGATAGCATGGTTAGGCCTCATTCATTGACTTTTTATTTACAGTAATGGTAAAGATTTGTTTGTTAGCCATAGAAAAATGTTTGGTTATTGTAATACAGAACCAGTTAAAAAAAACGCTTAAATTATCTTTATTCACACAAAAGTATACATTTATAGAGATAACAAGAATATGGGCGGTTAAGTAAGGTGGGCCACCGCCTGCTGTCAAACAGACTGCATTTGAGTCACAGGCCACATGTTGGACTCACCTTTATTATAGGCCCTTAATTTCAATTTTAAAATATCTCAGTTAAAGCTAGTCAGGTACACTACACACCATATTTTTAACTCATTTTAAGCAGACAGTTGCTATTACAGAGTGACTACTTATTGGTCTTCAAAACATGACTTCATTTTTTTAAAAACTATTTTATTGATGGATGAGTAATTAATTAATTTCATTTAACTTCTCTCTTACAGCCCTTCTCTCCAATCCTTACGTCATTTTCTTGCCTTTGATTTTGCTGTTGGTGAGTTAAATCAAAATGTGGAAATTTTGCCTAATATTACTTTGGGATATGACATTTATGATTCGTGTTACTTTGAGGATGTGGCTGTGGAGGCAACACTGAGCATTCTTTCAGGGGGTAAAAAACACCATCTGAATTATGACTGTCACAAGAAAGGAACTGTTGTGGCTTTCATTGGACACCCGTTGACCTCTCCTTCACAATCAATGGCAGACATTCTTCAAATCTATGGCTATCCACAGGTAAGCACATGGTTTACTCATTTAATGTAAATTATAGAATTGCCAAGAATATATCTAAATGTTGGTTTAAAATTTCTTATAACAAATTACTAAATAAATTAAATCAATAAAAGCTCTCTCACTTCATCTTGAGATATAACCAGAGACTCTGGGTAAACATTGCTGCTGTTTTATTTAATTTTGAAAAAAAAAAAAAGATTATTCATTTTAGGATTATTTGTATTGTGAAATAGTACCATCTAGACGGACTTTTGTATAATGCAGAGCCCACCACCTTCATATAATTATATAAACAAATGATTTCTACATAAGTCATGTTCCTAATAGCCTAAAAAAAACACTGACAAGAATTAAACATTCTCATCCTTCTACTGTTAATTGTTCTCCAGTAAACAGCAGCATACTAAATAGATATAAAAATTACCAGAATAATCTGTATACCAGTAAAACAGTTTTTTTAATGTTAGCAATAGCTAAAACCTCTCTACATATGCATAATTATAACATTTACTGCAATAACTATTTCAGTGCCATCTTATCACTTGCAACATAGTTAACAGGGCCACTGTCAGAAATTGGGGGGGGTTACTTACTCCTGGCCCCAGGATATGCGCCATCACCCGTATTGAACATCTAGGATTTATCCCTGCCCCCCCCCCCCCCCGCCAGGACATGCCTCATCACATTAAACATCCAGGACTTACCCCTGCCGTCCAGGAAATTCCCCATCACCGCATTGAACATCCAGAACATATCCCTGCCCCCCAGGACATGACCCATCACCTGAATTACACATCCAAGATTTTATCACTGCCCCCCAGGACATGCTCTACCACCCGCATTGGACATGCAGAACCTACCCCTTCCTCCCAGGACATGACCTATCACCCACATTGCACATCCAGGACTTAACCCTGCCTCCCAGGACATGCACCATCACCAACATTGCACATCCAGAACTTAACCCTGCCAACCAGGACATGTCCCATCACCAACATTGCACATCCAGAACTTAACCCTGCCAAGCAGGACATGCCCCATCACCCACATTGCACATTCAGGATTTACTGCAGCACATGCCCTGGTATGTTGGATAGTTACTCTGTGGTGTCTAGTGTAGACAGCTGGATGTCTGTGCAGCATTACAGACATTCCCATGCTGCCTCTCAAACAAGCGCCTTTGTTGGCAAGCTGGTTGTTTTTCGTTTTTGTTTTTTTTAAAGGGGCCCTGGTGGGCATGTGGCAGGTATAATGCCTGTCACCCTCTGATGGCAGCCCTGATAGTTTATGTGTCAGGATCACTGTTTGGGAACTTTATGGCAAGGAGGCACCCCTTGCGATTGTCACTGACCCACATGGCTTGACAGGGAACAACCCCACAAGTAGGAACAGACGCATGAGGGCCAAAGCATAGTACAAAGTCCAAAGTATAGTACAAAGGGGTTAGTCAAGCTTTAGCTAATTCTGTCAAAAGTTCCAGGGCTGACAGCCCAGGGTCAGGACTGAGAACCAGAAATATATTTGGGGCAGGCGGAGGGCAAGGATGAAAGTGAAAATGGGCCGAGGTCAAAAAACAGAGGGCAGCAAGGCACAAGCAAAGGCACACAATAAATAATGAAAATGACAACAAGGAGTAGCCCACAGAACACACAGGCTAAGTTGTAGATTAGAAACTTGTAGGGCTGTATAAGATGATTGATGGAGTACCGCCTCTCCCAGTGTGGAAAAAGGGTACTGCAACTACTTGGTGAGTCGCTGAGGGAGTGCCTCCGAGTGAGGAAGCTAGCTTGCATCAGCCTGGAAGGGCAACACCTTCCCCTCGAATGTGCACGGACAGCAACTCTGCCACATTTGGAGATGTGAGAGCACATTCCAGCTGCCCAGGAGTGCTTATCTCCCAGGGCTGAAGAAAAACATGGAGGCCAATACAACTGTAGGTGCTGCCTCCGTGACTGCACCGGACATAATGTGACCAAATTATGCAGTGCACTTACATGTATGTAATAAGATGGAAAAAAAACTTTTGGTTGAGACAATAAGTACAACAATTTCATTTGTGCTTCTAATATGGAAGCACAAGCAAAAAGCTTAGTGCCCATAGTATGGGGATAAACTGGCATGCACTTTTAATAGTACAGGCCAGTTTATCCTCTAACTGGCAGCTGCCATGCTTCCCTGGGAAGCAGGCATCCCAGTCTGGTGCAGGGAGTGACACTCATTTTTAAAGGGGATTGACAGGTCCTTTACTGCTCTGCGGAGACCTCAATCAGATGAGTGAGGACAGGCATGGGCATCCGCCGAAATTTTTTCAGGAGGGGCATACTTTTACCATTTGACAATGTTATGAAGTGGAATATGCAACAGTCAGTTTGCCTATTAAAATTTGCCCCCCCCCCCCCCCCCCCCAAAAAAAAAGATATTTTGCCATTTAATATGCCAGTATGATTTTGCCATTTAATATGCCAGTATTATTTTGCCATTAATATGCCAGTATGATTTTGCCAATTAATATGCCAGTATGATGCAGCCAATTAATATGGCAGTATGATTTAGCCCCCCCATTGCAATCACCTGCGGACGCCCATGGGGACAGGTCCTCACTCTGATTTGGCTGTGCGATTGCCAACAGTTTCAGTGTATTCCTTCCTCTTGAATTGCTCTGCCTCACCTCTGAGGAAGAGCCGAGAGTAAGTGAATATAAACTCCAGGATTACTAAAGGGAAGGGGACACAATTCTTTTAACTCTTGGTTCCCATTAATTGTCCTTCAATTAAGCAAAACATCTAACATTTAATAGCAACCTTCTTGGTTGTCTGGTTGTCTTTAAAAGTCCAGGATATCATTAATTTGCTTTTTGGAATGGAAAGAGATTTTAGTGACTAACATTGTAGGTTGCTGGTATCTATTTTTAGGTACCGTACTTCAAAAACTCCTTTGATATAAGTGGAACAAATAACATATTGCTCTCACATCGATCACTGCATAATAGACTCATAGATTTACCCCTTGAGTTGAGTGAGAATACCACTTGAAGAGCCATGACATATGTTTTAAGAGTGACATCCTAAAATATTCAATTTGAAAAAATGACCATCTATGACAGAAAGAGCTTGCTCAGTGTTATAGATTAAATGTTACATAGTTACATAGTATTTTAGGTTGGAAAAAAAAACTTGCGTCCATCAAGTTCAACCCTTTTTCTAATCCTGTTGATGCAAAAGAAGGCAAAAAACTTTATTTCAGCACAATAGAATTCTGCCTTCAATGGTGAAAAATATTCCTTCTTGACTCCAAATGTAAGTCAGATTTCTCCGTGGATCAGCAAGAGTTTCGCACCAACTGTTAAAATGAGCAGCTCAGTCTGTGAAAGCTGATCAACATCACAACCACCAGCTACATTGGCACATCTACTGGCTAGCATATCAATACCTGGATGACATGACTCATTTCCGGGTCACTATAGTGACATGGGATTTGTACTGTGTTAAGACACATTAATCTCCCCCCAATAACATTTGGTATGTTCTACCAAATGTCCTAATATTTTCAGAATGTTTGAACAGGGCTCTTTAATTGTGAAAAAGATTGAATGAAACTGGCTAACATTTAAGTTATTTTTTGTTACAGCACATTAAATGTTTTAGGATTATAAATTGTTAAATGTGAAAAACTTAGATTGTGCAAAATGATGACACATTAGGCTACATTAACCTATATTCACATTAAATGTTTTAGGATATCCCGTTTTAAGAGAACTTGTATGATCAGGTTTCTTTACTCTCTCATTCTTATTTCATGTAAAGTATCTGGTAATTCAATTGTTTTCACAAATTCTGCAATAATTACTACAGCTGATTTCTAATTAAACACCTATATCTTAATATCTTAGTATACAGTATTTTGTTTTGTCTCACAATCTGAGTGTTTTCTACTCTATATTTTCTAGATTAGTTATGGAGCTAAAGATTCCATTTTTCGTCAGAAGGACTACTTTCCAGCATTCTTCCAAACTGTGCCTGGTTTACAAATTCATAATGCTGCCATTGTGAAACTACTGAAACATTTTGACTGGACATGGATTGGTATTCTGGCCACTGAAGACGAAAGCAGTCAAACAGCCAGTCAGCAACTAAAAGAGGAGGCAATTAAAACTGGTCTTTGTATCGATTTTGTCTTAAAACTGACAATGTTTTCAGAGACTTTATTTAACATGCAAAAGGCCACAGCAAAGGTGATTGTCATATACATGCCTTCAAATATTATGATGTATCTCTTAATGAGATTCACAAATTATATTCGACTCAATGACAAAATAATAATTTTTTCTACCACCGTATATAATGAAAGAATTGATACAGAATCAAATATTATTAAAGTACTGAATGGATCATTATTTTTTGCACCAGCAAAAAGTGAAATTCCTGGCTTGAAAGAATTTCTGTATGAAGCCAGTCCTTTTCTGTATACAGATAATCAGTTAATTCAGCAAGTATGGCTGTCTTATTTCCATTGTTTGCCATCTCCTTATATGGATAGTACTAGGTATCAATGCAAAAATAATTTTTCACTCCGCTCAATACCTTTTTCTTTATACAACACGGAGACTTTTCGGCTAACATATAGTGTGTACTCTGCAGTTTATGCAGTCGCCCATGCATTGCACAACATGTCATTGAAACAAGTGAATGATAGATCTACGAAATTTGATCCAAGACAGGTAGGCAGTAAAAAAGTCACAGTTTTTCACATTGTTTTACAGTGCTATGAATATATGTGATTTTCCTCCCTTTGGCACTAAAAGGATTCAATGTTCTAGCCACCATAAAATAAAATGTAAATATCAAACATTAAATATGTTAATTGTATGTATGGGTAATAGCAAAGTATGCCCATATGTTTTGTGTAAATAAATTAGTTCCACTTACTTTAACAGTGGATAATATTAATGAACATGAATGCTCAACTCAAGTGAGGAGAGGGGGGCAGATCCATATGGGTCAGAACAATTTTTACCAATATTGATCTGACCAGGTGAATGGTGATGCTCATCTGAGCAATCACCAAACCTCCTTTGCCACTGATCGGCTGTTACTGATTGTTATACATGCGCTCAGACAGCTAAAATAAATGAATAACTACTATTTCATATATGTGATTTTCCTCCCTTTGGCACTGAAAGTATTCAATGTTCTAGCCACCATAAAA
Source organism: Pelodytes ibericus (assembly GCA_036172795.1). Classification (NCBI taxonomy): domain Eukaryota; kingdom Metazoa; phylum Chordata; class Amphibia; order Anura; family Pelodytidae; genus Pelodytes; species Pelodytes ibericus. The sequence goes on along the minus strand of CM069861.1, from coordinate 71,714,997 downwards.
CAAAATTTAAATATCAAACATTAAATATGTTAATTGTATGTATGGGTAAAAGCAAAGTATGCCCATATGTTTTATGTAAATAAATTAGTTGCACTTTAACAGTGGATAATATTGATGAACATGAATGCTTTTTTTTTTGTTTCTAGGAACTACGTCAAAAAAATGTGCAGTTACCATTTTTAATCTCTTGGGTTTATTATGTGTTGTTTCTATGTGTGTGTCTATTGTGGAGCTCTGTTTTTGATCCTAGAAAAACTAAATAATGTTACAAAGGAATATAATTTGTATGTATGTGTATTAGAAGTGAAGATGATTAGAAGTTAAAAAAAATGAAGTTGGGAAACATCTGTAAATATTCGATATATTAACAGTTGCCATTTGCTTGAAAGAAGGAAATAATAATAATAATGAATTAAAACATTAAGTTTGAACCTTTGAAACATTTTTGCGGTTATGGACAATGGCTATTTTAACATTTCTGTGCTGTTTGTCATTTGGTGTAATTTTGTCATTTGCAGTACCAACACAAATTATATATTGTTTTTATCAGGACAAGAAGCACTTTCTTTGGATGCCATCATTTTGATCATATCCTATAATATAATATAAAAAAGTTTTAAAAAATGGTGAAAAAAACCACAGATTTCCTGTCTTTTATTTGAAACATCTTCTCCTCATCTACAAAAGCAAAGAAAAAAACCTGCTAAATAGATTCTACTATTTCTCCTGAGTACATGGATGCCACCCATGCATAGGTTTGTTGGGTTGTTTGGGGGCTAAAAGGTCATATTTGGGTGGTGCAGTCTTTGGTTTTCCGACTTTGAATTTTGACATGCAGACAACCTGCGCCATGTACCATTTGGGACATTTTTTAAGCCAGCCAGCGTATTTTACCTCATCAACCCATATATTTTTTAAAAGTAGACACCCTAGGCTATTTCAAATGGTGGTATTTTAACACTTTCCATGCACTAATTCTACAACCAGCCTTTGTCAAATTTTGTGGTAGTCATTTTTTGTGGGGGTTTTTTTTCCAGACCTAAATTCACACATTTTGGTATTTGTCACTGCCAAATAACACCCCAATATGTGTTCAGCAACATCTCCCAAGCACAGGGGTGCCACCCATGCATAGATTTGTCAGCTTGTTTGGGAGTTAAAAGGCCACATTTGAGAGGAGTGCTTTCAGATTTTCCAACTTGGAATTTTGACATGTAGAGCAAGCAAGAGGTTCATAGCTCTTATAAGAGCCTTTGTAGTACTGTACAAAATATGTGCTGCTGTGCAGTGATCAGTGGCAGGCAATGGTTTGATACACAGGGTACACTATACAGAGCATATGGCTTTTATAAAACCCATTGGGTCTCACAATTTTGTAACATTTTATGTAATTTACTACAATTAAAAACTTGCATTACTAAAACTCAAGTGAGGAGAGGGAGGCAGATCCATATGGTTCAGAACAATATTTACCAATATTGATCTGACCAGGTAAATGGTGATGCTCATCTGAGCAATCACCAAATCGCCTTTGCCACTGATCAGCTGTTACTGATTGTTATACATGCGCTCAGACAGCTAAAAAAAAATGTTAAACATAATCCTCTAGCGGATACAATTAACCCCTAGCGAGTGTAACAAAAAAAACAGAGAACAAAAAAAATCCTTCTGTGGCCAGATCACTGCATATGGACCAGATCGCTGCTTGGGCAGTGATCTACGGCAAGCAAGGGGTTAGTGACAGCAACAAATGTGCTGCTGTGTGTAATATCACTGCATACACAGCGATCAAGAATACTGGAAATGGCTTTTATAAAAGCCCTTGGGTCTCAGTTTTATTAAATATATTATAATATACAGCTATCTCTCTCTGTCAGGCCCATGCCTCGATTGAGGGACTCGTCCGATGTCTTGCTCTACGGCAGGGGGCGTGGACATCCGGCCAGGCCCTGTCCCTTCCAGCGGTGGCGTCCGTCGCGTTTCCTGACATCTGCGTCTTCACTCCCCGTGTCCTCATGTGGAGAGGGAGACGGCGATGGTGGGTTGAAGCTGATGTCAGCAGAGGGGGCGGGGATTAGGTCTGTGATGTCAACGCCCCCTTCTCTGTCTCTAATGAGTGGTGTGTGCCTGCCCTAATGCCGGTGCTCTGTTATTTGATCTGTTCTGTGCTACCTGGTTGTCCTCCTGTCCTCCCCTCTTCTAACCCGGATTTCTTTTGACCACTTATTTTGTCAGCCTCCTGCCATTGTGACCTAGCCTGCCTATTGACCACTCCTTTTGCCAGCCTCCTTCCATTGCGACCCGGACTGCCTATTTGACCACTGCTTTTGCCTCCCTCATACCATTGTGATCTCAGATTGCCTTTTTACTACGTTTGTCTGTCGCCTTCCCTTGTGACCTCGGATTGTCCCTTGTGACCTTGGATTATCTACTGAAGTCTGCCCCTGTGTACTCAGTTCTTTTCATAACCATTCAGAGTGCACTACCGTTCATCTCCTATAAGTACTTTTGTTTGTTTATTGTTATTCTGCATATTGGGCTTGTGATAGAACCCTCCACACTGTGGTTCTTGGAGAGAACTAATGGCTTGCCTCCTCCCTATAGATTATGGCATTGGGATTTTGGTACATATTGGGTAAATGTGCACTTTTCATTGACTTTACTCATGTACTCAGATTGTGCCCTCTGTAATCCTGACTCACACTAGATTATGTGCTATGTTTAGTATGATTATTAAGTCAGATCAATGGCGTCTGAGGGGGGTGCGGGGCGTGCGGACTGCACCGGGTGACACCCGTGCTGCCGGCATCCCCCCACACTTCATCGCGCTGCTTAACTTTTTTTTTCTGGCAGTCACATCCGTTGTGACCGTTACGTCACATCTGGTGACTGTGTTTCCCTCCTCCGTGCACACGGACGGGGACACAGAGCAGCAGAGGGGTGGTAAGTGATGGGGAAGGGGGAGGAGGGAGGAAGAAAACGATCACTGGAATGGCACAATATTACTGGTATCTGACTGGCACAATATTACTGGGCTCTGACTGGCACAATATTACTCGGCACTGAATGGCACAATATTACTGGTATCTGACTGGCACAATATTACTGGGTTCTGAATGGCACAATATTACTGGTATTTGACTGCCACAATATTACTGGGCTCTGAATGGCACAATATTACTGGGCTCTGAATGGCACAATATTACTGTGCTCTGACTGGCACAGTATTACTGGGCTCTGAATGGCACAATATTCCTGGTATCTGAATGGCACAATCTTACTGGGCTCTGAATGGCACAATATTACTGGCATCTGAATGGCACAATATTACTGGGCTCTGAATGGCATAATATTACTGGGCTCTGAATGGCACAATATTACTGGGCTTGAATAGCACAATATTACTGGTATTTGAATGGCACAATATTCCTGGCATCTGAATGGCACAATATTACTAGCATTTGAAAGGCACAATATTACTGGGCTCTGAATGGCACAATATTACTGGGCTTGAAAGGCACAATATTACTGGTATTTGAATGGCACAATATTCCTGGTATCTGAATGGCTGGTATCTGAATGGAACAATATTACTGGCATCTGAATGGCACAATATTCCTGGCATCTGAATGGCACAATATTCCTGGCATCTGAATGGCACAATATTACAGGTATTTGAATGGCACAATATTCCTGGTATCTGAATGACACAATATTCCTGGTATCTGAATGGCACAATATTCCTGGTATCTGAATGGCACAATATTACTGGTATTTGAATGGCACAATAATCCTGGTATCTGAATGGCACAATATTACTGGTATTTGAATGGCACAATATTACTGGTATCTGAATTGCACAATATTACTGGCAAATGAATGGCACAATAATACTGGCATCTTAATGGCACAATGGTATTGCATCTGACACAATAGTATTAATGGGAAAATTGGCTGTGGCTTATGAATGACAAAATGATACTGGCATATAATTGGGCAAATTGGCTGTTATTGAGAGAGAGAGAGAGATATCTGTATGTATAGATATGTATTGTTTTAGAATTGTACAATTGTCACCTCGTGGGGCTCCTGTGTTGCATAATTAATGGCGGTCCCATGTGTGCATAATTATGGGACTCTTTTGTGTGGCATAATTAAGGGACTCTTTTGTGTGGCATAATTATGGGGCACCTGTGTGTGTGTGTGTGTGTGTGTGTGTGTGTGTGTGTGTGGCATAATTATGGGGCACCTGTGTGTGTGGCATAATTAATTGGGCAGAGGTGAGGCATAAATAGTGGGGCTCTGGTGTGGCATAATTTATGGGGCTCTGGTGTGTGGCATAGTTATAGGGCTCTTGTGTGTGGTATAGTTAATAGGCCATCTAACGGCATTACTAGGAAATCTGTTTGTCATTGTATTGGAGGAAATCCAGAGGGATGACACCATGAGTTTCCGCACCGGGTGACACCAACCCTAGTGACGCCCCTGAGTCAGATTATGTTGTTATATTATTATATTTGTTTATGTGTAATATATAATTCTGCGAGGAGACCACTCTGATTACAATATTGAAAAGTATGAATGGGTCTGCACAATTACAAGTATCAGGTGCAATGAGGGAGCGTCATTCACGCCTATAAAGCAAAAAGAAAACACAGGAGACTCGGCACACCGTTTAAGGGAGTTTAACCCACCAAAAAATAACGACGTTTCAGCCCAGCACTGAGCTTTTTTCACGTTTTTTTTCTGATTACAATATGTCACAGGGGAGTAAAGGACAATAGTTTACCCCCTGTAGTTCAGACAGCCTGTTTGCTGCTTAAGTATGATTTAAACTAATTATGATGTGGTTTTCTACTGTATATCTATAGCAATGCTGGCGAATTGCTGTTTGGTTTCTATTATATGTTAAAATGTGGGTTGAGTGTTCTGTTAACTGGATTATGTTTCAATATAGACTCTGTTACTGTTCAATAAATGGGCATTCCCATTTCAAAGTTACTGGTCCTATCTGGTGATTTGGAAGCTCCATCTACAACACTGGTTCTGGTGATTTGGGGTGGCTGATACAAGGAAGCAGAGTTTCCTTCCGCCTTCATCATAAAAGTCCCGGCGTGGGGCTGGGCAGCAGCGGAGGATGTCTGCACATAACTAGCCACCAGGGAGATTTGGGCAGCCAGGTGATGCAGACATCCTCCATGCTGCCCGATACTTCCGTCTATCATGACGGACCGGCTGTCATCAACATTGCTGCTGGTGGGCAGATAGGTTTAACTTATTTCTCCCAATGGCAGAAGAGGTGAGCAATATGAGTCAGGTTGCACGTGGACTATGTATGTATTTTAACACTTTAACAGAGAGAATAATATCTCTCAAGTATTGGTTCTTAAAGGAGGAGTGTCTGCAACCAGCATGAGCAGTTATACAAAGTTATGGATCACTAAATAGCATTTAGGATGCACATAAAATGTGGCACAAGTATGTTATAGTTGCCCTAATCAGCTAACTCTTTTTTTTTTTTTTTGCTTGCATCAGATAGTCTATTTGGAATTTTTAGTCATACCCCAGGGGGTATTTTGAAGTTCAGATTCATCATATTTTGCTAATGATGCATAACTGCTATTTGATATGCTTTTTTTGTTTTTTGCTACAGGCGCCTTGTAGTTCTTATGATCTTCCCTTGATGGTATATGTTTATCCTGTTTTCTGTGCTGATTCTGTATTTTACCCTTTTTACTCAGGTGCACATGATTGAGATGTTTATGGCTGCTATAGTTTATTATATTTTCTTATTTTATTTTTTTTACTTTGTTATTTACATTTTTTGCATATAATTATCATATTTAACATCTTTCCCTGCAGGTATGTGATTTTGTATATTTTGTTTAATATTGGGTTCATATGGAAGTTTTTATAGTATGCTATATTTTGATGTCATGGTCGCATGGACTACCTTGGATCCAAATAAATTGATATAATTTTCTACTTTTGCAACATAGCTGTGGTCCTCAATGTTTTGATGTTTCATGTGTGCCGTCTTAATAGGCCTACTTTGGTATAGTTTTCTCTAACCTAACCATCTTTTGAGTCCACATTATAGATACCGTATTTATCGGCGTATAACACGCACTTTTTCTCCCTGAAAATAGGGAGAAAATGGTGTGTGCATGTTATACGCCGAAAAAAAAAAATCTACAACTTACCTCGTTCATGCTCTGTCCCCCGGTGCTCTGAAGCTGCGTGGCTGTGAGGGAAGCGGTGTGAGCTTCCCTCCAGCCGCGCGGTCAATAAAGTGTGTTTTTTTTAAAACAAACTTTATTGACCGCGCGGCTGGAGGGAAGCTCACAACGCTTCCCTCACAGCCACGCAGCTTCAGAGCACAGGGGGACAGAGCAGGAACGAGGTAAGTACTGGGGTCTGGGGAAGGGGGGGGGGAAGAGGGTGGTATAACGAGCATACTTAGGGGCAATATCCTGGCATATTGGGGGCAATATCCTGCATAGTAAATGGCATATTGGGGCAATATCTGGCATATTGGGGGCAATATCCTGCATAGTAAATGGCATATTGGGGCAATATCTGGCATATTGGGGGCAATATCCTGCATATTAAATGGCATATTGGGGGCAATATCCTACATATAATGGCATATTGGGGGCAATATCTGGCATATTAAAATGGCATATTGGGGGCAATATCCTGCATATTAAATGGCATATTCAGGGCAATATCCTGCATATTAAATGGCATATTGGGGGCAATATCTGGCATATTAAAATGGCATATTGGGGGCAATATCCTGCATATTAAATGGCATATTGGGGGCAATATCCTGGCATATTAAATGGCATATTGGGGGCAATATCCTGGCATATTAAAATGGATTATTGGGCTTCAAAGTTCTTAATTTAAATTCTTAAGTTTTTTTCCCTGAAATTTCCTTCTTAAAATTAGGTGCGTGTTATACGACGGCGCGTGTTATACGCCGATAAATACGGTACCTACTCTTTGCATTATGCTGGTTCCTGCATGTAGAGTTTTTAATATATTTTTGGACTGATCTGGCTTGATAATGTATTAGCTACTTAGCTGCTAGTAGCAACCATCTGTTGTCAGTCATTCAGCCACTCCCAATCCTACAATCAAGAATTAAACAATTCTATCCTTTTAACATGATTGACATTAATTTCCCTGCTTCTGGTGGAAGGCTTATTGCTGATATCTTATCTTCCAGATCTACTCTTGTCAGCAGTGAGTGATTCAAAAAAATCTGATAACATGTTTTCTATTACACTACTAATTTTGACTTATTTGTGTTTGCCTTATAGAGTTGAAGTAGAGACGCTCTCTCTATAAACATGTAATAATGTGTGTTACCATTCTGTTCATTCAGTTCCAAGTAAATCACAGGTCTCATGGTCATGTAGAAAAAACAAGTAGTAGCACTTTTTAGTGAAAGATTTGCTAAGCAATTTTTACTTTATATTTCTGGTCTGCCAAGTTATGTATATTTGTATTGTATATATGTCTGTGTTATTACACCTGATGTCCCAGCATGCTAAACAAACAAGCCACAGGGACCATGAATGTATATTGTGTGGCCTGATCATGAGCTTCTGTATAAGCCACATAGTTTCAGTCTGTGACCTCTTTGTAGTAAGATCTGGAAAGAAGGTGCTATACATTGAAAATCATTTCTGTAATTATAATTATTGGTACCTTAGAGAAGATATATGTTTTAATACATCACAAACTAATTAGTGGTTTCTTTTGTTTCAGTTAAAGCAATACTTAAGAAATGTGAATTTTACAACCGCAACTGGAAATGAGATTTCCTTTAATGAGATGGGAAGTTCAAGAAATCATCTAGATCTACTAAAATATTTAATATTGACAAATAAAGTGCAGACAATCCAAGTTGGTCAGTATTTCCATTCTGGTCATCATTTACAGGAACTATACATTAATGAACGTGCCATCAGAGGGGGATTTCACAAAACACAGGTGAGAAACATTGTTAGTCAAGAGATAAACTATATATAAATGGTGTGTTTTAAATTTTTAAGGTGCAATACCATTCTAAATAATAACATAAACACAACTGGTTTTGCTTCATGTTCTTTTACTGATATACGTTGAGCAGATCAAATTAAATTGTATGTTTCTCAAGTAAATGTTATTATTAGCATCAGTGATATTATTTCTAGAATGCCAAGATACATTAAACAATTGAACTCACATAAAACAGTACATTTAAAGAAGATCAGCAGGGACATTAGATGAGAATGTAAAGTATTGATGCAGAAAACATCTTGGGCCCACTACTCAGCCTTCACCCCTCTTTCCTTTTTAATGTATTTTAAATGAAACCCCACCCTAAACTGTTCTTCTCTATTATAAACTGGGATAATCCTAACCATGTCTTACTAACCATGTCTTACTAACCATGTCTTACTAACCATGTCTTACTAACATATTGTACTGCTATCTCTTTTTTTTCACAGATGCCTCGTTCCATGTGCAGTGTTAGCTGTCCACCTGGCTACAGGAAATCTGTTCCAGTGGGGAATCTGCACTGCTGCTATGAATGTGTTCCTTGCTCAGCAGGGGACATTTCTAATGATACTGGTATGTAAAAATATACTTATTTTCTTATTTTCTTTATTATTTTTTGTCAGGTAACACATTGATATGTTGCAGAGAAGCAGGGACATTACATTCTGAGAAATAATTGGTGGACACAGGGCTGTCAGAGATTAGGAGTAATGGGTGGGTGGGGGGTTGAAGGGGTAAACAGACCAGAGATCAGAATGTCTTATATCAGGAACATAAGGTACAAAGGTCAGGATGCAAGTGATCAGGAATAATGGTACACATTTAGAGATCAGGAGCATGAGATACACAACCAGAGGTCCAGATGCCAGAGATCAGGACTAATAGATACCATGGCACGGTCATGATACCAGATGTAGGACTGATGGAGAAAATTGCTGAAGTCCAGCACACCATGAATGGGATCACTATTCTGACCACAAAGGTAGACGTTTCAACTCAACAGAGGTTTTGCTTGGCCTGCAATTTTCTCCATTATCTAGAAGGTGTGGGTAGTGCCGTGGCTGAGCATCCTTCCCTTGTGTGTAATTTCAGACTTTGACTGTTAAAGATGTCAGGTTAAGGCAACATGTCACCATGCTGTAAGCCAGGATACAGTTTATAAGAGTAAGCTTTAAACATTTTACATTAACATGTATTTAAATAGCTCCAGCAATTTACATAGCTCTTGGTAAAGAGCATAGAAGGGAACTATATACTACATTAGATGACCAGAGACAGACTGATTCACAAGGTAGAGACCTCTACTCAAAAGTCTTCTGTTGTTGATAACATGTTTTTATCTCGGCAAAATGTTGTTATTAATGGTTTGTTATCAGTGAGTAATATACATGATCTTTCATGAAGGTACAAGTGGAATTTATATACTTAACAAATCAGGGCCACAACTGCTTTGTCTATTTGTGTATATCTGCTCTCAGTTTTTGTCAAAGACCATAAATTGTAGAGTGACAGGTATGAAAATGTCACTGTTGTCCATGTCCTATAATCTCAATCAGGACAGGAAAACTGTCCTATAGTCTTTCAAATTGCTTTAAAACTTTTTTCGATCACCCTATGTTGTGCTGTTTCACTATCTGTGCAGGATGTCACCTATGTCTGTTGACAATAGAATGTGTTATGCCAATAATTACTTGTATAATTATATTCGTAGATAATGGTTTATTGAATCATGTTACAACATCTTAAGTTGGTAATGTACTACTGTCTAGCACTTAGATATACAATATTCTTTTTTTTGTAAATCACCATCATATTTTACAGTGCTATACAATAGACAAACAAAACATTTAATTAGTAAGTAATTGTCATAGCCTGGAACAAAAGATGCTCAAGTCAAGTGCACTTAGGGTGTTAAATAAAGTGGGAGTATAATTACATCTGAGATAAAAGTGCAACAGATTGAGCTGGTCTAGCCATTCTCACCTAACCAAAAAGGGTAGATGGAGAGCCAGGTATGGAATCCAGTAGCTAACTGAGCATTGAAAGTGGATGGGAGTTTGGTTAGTGTGATGTAGGGGTAAATTGCAAAGGGAGGGTTGGCCAATCAGTTGATACAAAATCACAAATGTTGGATTTAAGGAATGATATTTAAATGTCCAGAAAACAGTAATGTATAGCAGTACATGGTAGAATATGTCATAAGATAGGACTATCATACCAAATCATCACACAACTGCTTCATTTAGACAAAGAAACGAGGCCAACTTTAAAAAATAGTAGTCACCACAAAAAAGCTATATTTCTTCGTTCCTCTATTCTAACAATCACTATATATTCTATATAAGTGTTTGCACTTATTTTGTGTGTTTTTATGTTTCTTAGATATGGATTCCTGTGTACCATGCCTTCCTGATGAGTGGTCTAATAAGGAAAACATTAAATGTGTAAAGAGATCAATTCACTTCATTTCCTTTGATGATCCCCTGGGAATCACTTTAATGTCATTTGCTGTTGGATTTTGTACTATTACAATTTGTGTTTTGGGAATATTTATTAAACATCGAGACACTGCCATAGTAAAAGCCAATAATAGGCAACTCAGTTACATTATCCTAGTCTCCCTAATGCTTTCATTCTTGAGCTCCTTGTGTTTCATAGGTTCTCCTGGTACAATAACCTGCTTGCTGCAACACACCACTTTTAGCATCATTTTCTCTGTTGTGTTGTCCGCTCTCCTAGCTAAAACCATTACAGTTTTTGTTGCCTTCACATTTACAAGGCCTGGATATAGTTTATCAAAATGGGTAATTACAGGAAAAGACAATTATATTATCCTGCTTTGTTTTGTAAGTGAGTGTGGGATCTGCATGGGTTGGTTGATCCTTTCTCCCCCATTCCCAGAGAAAGATGGAGCAATGGAGGTAGGAAAGATAATTTTACTGTGCAATGTTGGATCACACACAGCCTTTTATGCTGTTCTTGGTTACAACGGCTTTCTGGCACTGTTATGTTTTACTGTGGCTTTCCTGGTAAAGCAGTTGCCAGATCAGTTTAATGAAGCGTATTATATAACTTTTAGCATGCTTGTATTCTGTAGTGTTTGGATTGCATTTATACCTGCATATGTTAGTACCAAAAGTCAATATGTGGCTGCTGTTGAAATATTTGCTATCATTGCATCTAGTTCTGGGCTTCTTCTGTTTATATTCTTTCCAAAATGCTATCTTATACTTTGGAAACCAGTATTAAATGTTAGAGAAACTGTACATTTAAGACAATAGCAATAATGTCAATTCTAGAATACCATTCTGTAGTAAAATAATAATCTAGGTTAAAAAGGTTCAAAAATGTATATAGCGGCAACAATTTATACAACGCTTATATTCAGTTGCTACTTCCAGTAGAAAATAAAATCCACAGTCAAAAGCAATTTCCCCTTATTTATTCTATATACTCACATCATAGGTTAAGTAGGTTGCTGTTTAGCTGTGAACACCCTCTTTGCTTGTTTTATAATTGCGGGCATCAATAAAAAGTAAGTGTATATACTATTAAATGTCTTGATACTTTCTGAACTGCTCCTTTTTTATCTTTCTCGTACTGCATTATCTAGTAGTTTTATCTCATTTACAGTGCTGTCAGTCAGTCTCACTCTACCTATAGTTTAAATGAATGTTACAAACACAAATTCCCCTGATTTGCAATCAACTTGATGTCTCCCATTCTCACGGACCCTTACAGCCATGACATATTTGGGGGCATGTATAATCACGGTGCCCACACAGATTGCGCCAAATACTGGCGCAATTGCCACGTGCGCCAATGTTTAAAGCATACTCACAGAAATGTAGAGTAAAGTGTAGACATAACAACGGGCGATTGCAACAGGTTGTTGACTAAGGCCTGTGGAATGTTGGTCCACTGTGCTGGATATTGGTAGTACCTGGAATACGCGGTCGTATACGCCGATCCAGAGCATCCCAAACATGCTCAGTGGGTGACATGTCCGGTGAGTATGCTGGCCATGCAAGAACTGGGATGTGTTCAGCTTCCAGGAATTGAGTACAGATCCTTGCAACATGGGGCCATGCATTATCATACTGCAACATGAGGTGATGTTTGTGGATGAATGGCACAAAAATCAGGATCTGCCATCAGGAAATGCCATCAATAAAATGCATCTGTGTTCATTGTCCATAACATAAGCCTGCTCATACCATAACCCCACCAAGACCGTGGGCCACTAGATCCACAACGTTGACATCAGCAAACCGCTCACCCACAAAACGCCATACACGCTGTCTGCCATCTGCCCCACAAAGTGAAAACCGGGACTCATCCATGAAGAGAACACCTCTCTAAAGTGCCAGATGCCATTGAATGTGAGTCGGTTACGATGACGAACTGCAGTCAGGTCGAGACCCCAATGAGGACGACGAGTATGCAGATGAGCTTCCCTGAGAAGGTTTCTTACAGTTTGTGCAGAAATTCTTTGGTTATGCAAACCGAAGCTGTGGCAGCAGCTGTCCGGGTGGCTGGTCTCAGACGATCTTGGAGGTGAAGATGCTGGATGTGGAGGTCCTGAGCTGGTGTGGTTACGGTAGAGGCTTATGGTAGAGTAATGAACATTCAATTAATGGGCAACAGCTCTGGTGGACATTCCTGCAGTCAGCATGCCAAATGCAAGCTCCCGCAAAACCTAAGACATCTGTGGCATTGTGCTGTTTAATAAAACTGCACATTATAGAGTGGCCTTTTATTGTGGCCAGCCTAAGGCATTTGCAATACTCATGCTGTCTAATCAGCATCTTGATATGCCACACCTGTGAGGTGGATGGATTATCTTGGCAAAGGAGAAGTGCTCACTAACACAGATTTAGACAGATTTGTGAACAATATTGGAGAGAAAAAGGCCTTTTGTGTACATAGAAAAAGTCTTTGATCTTTGAGTTCAGCTCATGAAAAATGGGGGTTAAAAACAAGTGTTGCATCTATAAATTTGTTCTGTGTATATTACCTAAATTCTATGTGAGCAAGTTGATTCCCCCAAGCTAGCCCCAAATGATCCAGAACAGATTTAATAATTATGTCTGGAGAGGGAAGAAACCCCATTTGGGTCAGAACATTATGTCTAGAAAGGTCATGGAAGGGGGGATGAGACTCCCAGTAATTACCCATCAATATGAAGCAAGTATTATATACCATATTCAGAGATCAACTAGGGTAAGTTCAGAACAGGAGGAAATGGTACATAATAGGCAGACAATGTAATAACGAAAAATCTAAACTCCGTAATCTGGAGCCTAAACAGCAAACAAGATCTAAGTCTGCTAAAAAACAGCCGAAGTATGGTCCTAATAATTTGATCTTGGCATGGTATGCTATAAGAATAAGACTGGGTCTGTCTGATAAATTGTTAGAGGGCCTCCCTCTAAAGGCCCTAGACCACTGTATGATAAATTTTGACTCAAGGGATTGGCTAGATAAAGGTATTAAGACCTCATATTAGCTGACCTCATGCAAGACCGCAAAATAAAAAATTTTATGCAGTTGAATCAGGAGTACAAGATACCGAATAATAGTATTTTTAAATACCTGAGGGTCAAAAATTGCCTAAATGAACATCTATGCCTTGAAAAAAATAACCCGATAGAAATACTATCAAGGATCTTTATACATGGTAAAACAAAAAAGATTTTCTCCAGATGCTCAGACTGTATTAGAGCCATGGAAAGCTTGCCTAAGTGCCCAGAAATGGCAAAAAGATACTCCGCAACTATCAATACCCCAAGAAGAAGCCATAAGGGCCTACGCAAAAGTTAATAGAAATGTAAAGGACCTCTCTTTACTTGAGACACAATTCAAGGTCACCCATAGATGGTATTGGGTTCATACCAAGTTAGCAAAAATCTACCCCCACCTTAACAAAGAATGTTGGAATTGTGGAAAAAACTAGGGTACCTACATGCATATGTGGTGGGAGTGCGACAGGGTGAGGAAACTATGAGATTGGGTATTTAAATTTCTGAACAAGGTGGTAAATTTAAACATCACGAAAAACCCTAGGGTGGCACTACTTGATCTAGACTGGCCCACACTTAATACAAGTCAAGTGGCCCTCAATGTGGGGGGGGGGGGAGAGAACAGGAGGGAGGGGAGGATAGGCTTGCAATATTGTCCTGTATTGTATTGTCTTTCGTATATGTCTTTGTTGTATTTTTACTATTGTTATGAGAAGAAAATAATAAAAAAATTTAAGGGATGAAAGAAAAAAAGAAAATAAATAAAGGCATTAATGTATTTGATAGAACCACCTATTCAAGGAGTGAATTCTATGCCTTAGTTACCATAAAAAAACCTTCCACTGTCGTAGACTAAACCTCCTTTCTTCAAGTTTTAGCAGGTGTCCTCTTTTCCTTTGCACTGTTCTATTAACGAATCTCATATCCACTCAAAGACGCTGTTTCTCAAGCATGTGCAAATTTAACTTTTAAAGCCTTCTTCATGATTACAACTTTCTGCACTTTGTCTAGTTACATAATGTCTTTTTTTTTTTAAGGCACCCAGAATTGAACTGCAAATTCAAGGTTGGGTTGTACCATGGAGCTGCAAACAGGCAGAATAATATCTTCCTCCCCTGAGTCAATAACTCTTTTAATACATCCCAATATTATATTGGCCTTTGCAGCTGCCAGCTGGCACTGTACACTACTGCTAAGTCTATTGTCTACAATTACTCCCAAAAATGTTTTCATTAGTAGATTTCCTCAAGGAAACAACATTTAAACTATATGTTGCATTTTTATTATTATACCCAGAATGCATAATTTTACATTTGTCTACAATGAATCTCATTTTTCCATTTATCTGCTCAGTTACCCATTTTGTCCAAACCCTCTTGCAGTGAAGATACATCTTGTTCAGAGTGTAGTACCCTACTTAATTTCATGTAATCAGCAAACACTGAGACATGGCTCATAAACAAATTAAAAAGAAGAGGACACCGAACAGATCCCTGAGGTACTCCTCTTATCCCATCTGTTCAATTTGAAAACTTCCCATTTACCACCACCCTTTGCATTCTATCTTTCAAACAATTGCAAATAATCAACACATAAACATTTGGCCCTAAGCCTAGTTCAATCAAGTTGTACAGTGTGTGGAACAGTATCAAATGCCTTAGCACAAATAAATTTTACATCCACTGCACTCATATCTATATTTTTACTCACTTCTTCATGGAATGTAATTAAGTTAGTTTGACAAGATCTGTCTTTTTAAATATGGGCGCCACATTGGCTTTATGCCAATCTGTGGGCACTCTGTCTGAAATAAAAGAATCCCTGAAAATCAAAACTAACGGTCTGGCCAGGGCCTAGCTTAGTCTGTAAATGCCCATGGACATATACCCTCTCGCCCTGGGTCTTTGTCTATATTTAAAACACCATTTAATGTTTTAATACTTTTTTTGTGTCAGCCTATCATATTATATAAAAATAATATAGAGTAACTTTGCGTGCAAACACTGAATAGAAATATATATGTTTTTCTTTTTTTCCTAGTTTACAAGTTATGTAAACAAAAAAACTCACATTTAACTTGTGCATTTCACTTTTTACACATATATTTTTCTAATCACATTGATTTTTTTTAATTTATTAAGGATTATCAGAGTTTTCACATAATAAGCTATTATGCATAGCACTAGCAATTTTATGTGAGTTTTTTTGTCAAGGAATAATACAATCTGTAATTGGAGAATAAGTTGCAGCAATTGTAGGGTTAAGAGCACTGCTTTTTTCACTAGTTTTCTATTGGCACTTACTGATCACATCTTTTGTATAAATTGATGAATGTTTTGACATATAACTACTTTTGAGTAAGCGCTTCTGTGAGCTTTAAACGCGTTAAGTCTGTTTGTAATTTCTATCACTCACCCTGTGTCATCACTTGATTATTAAACGCATGAATATTTACTAAGCAAATGGTGTGCTGATTTCATCTTTTTGGATAACATACAATCCCATTCTTGCTGTGACTGTTCTGTAAAAGTAACTTGCAGGTTCTTGTCTATTGGTTCTTCCTTGGTAAAAAAAAAAAAAGAATGAAAAACATAATTTAAAATAACTGCTTGCTCCCTGTCTCCAAAGACTATCTTACCCATTTCTTAACAAAGACCCAACATTATCAGCCTTGAATCTTTTGCCATTTATATAGTTAGATAACTTTTTGGTATTCCTCCTGCTCCTAACAATTTTTTTTTCATTCTCCAATTTAGCAAATGTAATTACCTTTTTACAGGCTTTATTTCTTTCAAATACCTCTACTGATCCCTCAGCTTTATAATGATTGAATTATACTTTCTTTTCATTTATTTCATGATTGACCTTACTGGTAATTAGAGATAAGTTCCTCCGTGTTAGTTATTATCAGATCCAGGCATGCTTCTCCTCTGGTTGGTGTCTGTGCTAGCTGAGACAAGAAATTGTCATTCAACAAATTCAGAAACTTACTGTTTTTAGCAGAAAGTAGTAATTAAAATCCCCCATAATTATACTACACCCTATTTGAGAAGCCTTTTCTATTTGCATTAATAGTTGTGATTCTTCAAGATCAACAATATTTTGACTATCTTAAACCAGGAAGTTCTTTTAACATGATACAAGCAGGGGCGGATCCAGAGTCTGGTCTCGGGAGGGGCACTTTTTTGATCACTAATATAGATATAAAACAGGCGCCTATTCTCCTTTTTGGTTTTAAGAAAATAACGTGCTGCTTTTAGAACTGACTATTTTTATCATATCACACAGTTAAAACCGATTTGCGTTTGTCATTCCCGAAAAATTTCAATTACAAATAGGGTAAGTTTAACCACATATAACTTTATTGTTACATAGCTCAGAGGACCTTTTTATCAGCAGTTTATATACTAATATAACACAGTCACAAACAATATACAATGATTTGTAAAAAAACATGTAGAAAAATACCAAACAGTATCACTCAGTGTCAAGCACTGACAGCAATAGACACATTCTATTTGTACGATAAATAACATTAAATATTTACAGAATTAGCTTGTCTTCTTTTTCCTTGCTTCGCAAAAAGCTCAATGCATCACTGTCAGTATTTGTAAAGCAAACACAAGCCATTTAACCGATCCTCTGCCATTCGTGACCGAAGCCATGTTTTAACACGACGGAGAGTTGAGAACGATCTCTCTGCTGAGGCCACACTTACAGGGAGAGTTGCTAAGATCAGAAGTAAACTTCTGATGGTTGGGAAGAGGTCCTGGTCACACAAGTCTAAAACTTCAAGGACTGTTTTTGGAATTTCCTTGTTTTGGGATAACTCACGTTTCCACTTAGTGAGCCACAGACTTAGTTCTCCCTGCAGTAATGTCTCCACGATTTTCTGATTTCCACCAGCTAGAAACGGGTGGAAACGGTTTGATAATGTCTGAATAGCAACAGGATCCATGGTTTCCATATTGTTTTTCAAAAGTACTGCTGGCATCAATATTTTGATCTGGAAACACTGCATTGAATTTTCTGGCAAACGAGCTTTCAAATCATTTATAATGTTGTCCAGCAGAGGAATGTACAATGATTTCCGGTAGAATTCTTCAGTTGATTTTGCACTGTAATTAGATCTGTGCACTTGTCTGTCTATAAGGCGTGGCAATTTTAGTTCCACTCCAAGCTCTGAGGCTAGTTCTGTAGCCTCCATATGCAAGGTGGAAAAAGTACCATCAGCATTAGATCGCATATTCTCCAGGGTTGTCATGGTATCAGTGAGACATTCAGATGCACTTGTTAAATCAAGTGTTGGTGATTGTAGAAAACGACTCAGAGGTAGGGTTACTTTCAGCACACATAAGTGAAACCAAGGAAAAGATGAACTCTGCACTGCACAGAGAATGGATAAGAGTAGAGGCTGCTGAACTAGTGCTTGAACATTTCCAATGAGATATTGCAGATAGTGCACTCACCACTTTTACAAGTCCATCTCGAAATCGGATAAGAGAATCATGGCGCTCTACCCATCTAGTTTCACAAAGACTGGTCGGTTTTTGGCCTAACTCCTGCTTTAAAACAAAATGACGCTTTCCTGATTGGTTAAAAAAGGAAATGGTTGATTTGACTACTGCCACTGCATTGCGAACTGCTGACACCTGTGAAGATTTTGAAATTGAGTTGTTCAGAGAATGGTTGTAGCAAGGACATCTGCAACTGTTAGGTGCTGAGTGAATAATTTCTGAAACAGCACCAGCCACCTCTGAAGACATGACACTGCAACTGTCTGTTCCAATGCCAACACAATGAGTTATGTCCAGGGATAGGTCTTGGATTAGTTGAATCACTATCTGGCCTAACACCCATCCTGTAAGCCTTAGTTCTGAATCAGAACTATCCAATCCTGATTCCTTCTGGGTTGGAAATTCGTACGCATCTACAAACTTCATAAAATCTTCACGAATACATCCATTGTAGACATACCTAAAATTTAGTGAAAATTGTTCCGTATGCAAAATATCTGTAGTTTCATCAAATATTACACTAAAATAGCGAGCCTTTTTAATCCTCTCTACAATGATATTGCCGATTTCATCACCACAACACTTGATTAAATCATTTTGTGTGGTTTTTGAAATGTAAGTAGCACGTGAAGATGCAGTAAGCAGGTGATTCTCTAACATTTTGTCTCCAGATGTAACTCGGTATCTCAGCAATTCCCGAAAGTTGCCTTCATTCATGTCCGGAGTGGAGTCATCCATTAAAGCGCCATCATCTCGGTGGCCACGCAGAGGTATATTTTGTCTACCCAAAAATAAAATAGACTCAATGATAGGACGAATTCGCTCTCAGTTGTCCTTCATCTTCTGAAGACGATGGAAGTTTATTTTATTGACAATTTCATTGTCAGGTGAATGGTAGGTTTTTAACCCCTTAAGGACAGAGCCTTTGAAACATTTTTGTCCTTTCTGGACAATGGCTATTTTAACATTTCTGTGCTGTTTGTGTTTAGCAGTAATTTTCTTCTTCGTCATTTGCTGTACCCACACATATTATATATTGTTTTTATCGGGACAAAAAGGGCTTTCTATGGATGCCATATTTTTGATCATATCTTATCATATTATTAAAAAAAAATAATAAAATATGGTAAAAAAAAAAAAAATACACAAATTTCTTTGTTTTTATTTGAAACAACTTCTCCTCATCGACAATAGCGAACGAAAAAACATGCTAAATAGATTCTACTATTTCTCCTGAGTACAGGGATACCACCCATGCATAGGTTTGTTGGGTTGTTTGGGGGCTAAAATGCCAAATTTGTGAGGTGCAGTTTTTTGTTTTCCAACTTGAAATTTTTACATGCAGACAGCCTGCACCCATGTCCCATTTGGGACATATTTGAAACCAGCCAGTGTATTTTACCCCATCAACCCATATATTTTTTAAAAGTAGACACCCTAGGCTATCTCAAATGGTGGTATTTTAACACTTTCCATGCACTATTTCTACCACCAGCCTTTGTCAAAGTTTGTGGTAGTAATTTTTTTGTGTTTTTTTTTCACAAACCTTGTACTTCAGACATAAATTTACAGATTTTGGTATGTGTCACTGCCAAATAACACCCCAATAAGTGTTCAGCAACATCTCTTGAGTACAGGGATACCCCCCATGCATAGGTTTGTTGGATTGTTTGGGGGGTAAAAGGCCAAATTTGGGAGGTGAAGTTTTTGGTTTTCCAATTTGAAATTTTGACATGCAGACAGCCTGCACCCATGTCCCATTTGGGACATATTTGAAACCAGCCAGTGTATTTTACCACATCAACCCATATATTTTTTTAAAGTAGACACCCTAGGCTATCTCAAATGGTGGTATTTTTACACTTTCCATGCACTAATTCTACCACCAGCCTTTGTCAAAGTTTGTGGTAGTCATTTTTTTGTGTTTTTTTTTCACAAACCTTGTACTTCAGACATGAATTTACAGATTTTGGTATGTGTCACTGCCAAATAACACCCCAATAAGTGTTCAGCAACATCTCTTGAGTACAGGGATACCACCCATGCATAGGTTTGTTGGGTTGTTCGGGGGCTAAAAGGGCCACATTGTGAAGGTGCGCATTTTCAACTTGGAATATTGACGTGTAGCCAGCCTGAGCCCATCTTTCATTTGGGACTTTTTTTTAAAGTAGGACAGTGTATTTTACCCCAAAAAGTATATATTTTGTAAAAGTAGACACCCTAGGCTATTTTAAATGGTGTTATTTTAACACTTTCCATGCACCAATTCTACCACCAGCCTTTGTCAAAGTTTGTGGTAGTCATTTTATTGTGTATTTTTTCCCACATACATTGTACTTTAGACACAAATTCACATATTTCGGTATGTGTCACTGACAAACAATACCACAATATATGTTCAGCAACATCTCCCGAGCACAGGGATACCACCCATGCATAGCTTTGTCAGCTTTGTTGGGTGTTGAAAGGCTACATTTGAGAGGTGCGCTTTTTGATTTTCAAACTTGGAATTTGAACATGTAGAGCAAGGAAGGGGTTAATAGCTCTTATAAGAGCCTTTGTAGTACTGTACAAAAAAATTAACCCCTAAAAATGCACAGACAAGAAAAAAATTTCTGCTGTGCAGTGATCAGTGGCAGGGAAGGGGTTAATACACTACACTATACAAAGGGTATGGCTTTTATAAAAGCCCTTGGGACTCACAATTTTTTTAACATTTTATTTAATTTATTACAATTAAAAAATTATGTTATACAGATCTGTCTCTTTCCCTCACTAAAACTCAAGTGAGGAGAGGGAGGCAGATCCATATGGGTCAGAACAATATTTACCAATATTGATCGAACCAGACGAATGGTGATGCTCATCTGAGAAATCACCAAACCACCTTTGCCACTGATCGGCTGTTACTGATCGCTATACACGTGTTCAGACAGCTTCAAAAGGAATACAGGTAATCCCCTAGTGGGTATAATTAACCCCTAGCGAGTCTGACAAAAAAAATGCTGATAGCAAAAAAAAAATCCTTCTGCGACTAGATTGCTCCATATGCGCTGCTTAGGCAGTGACCATATGCACTGCTTAGGCAGTGACCATATGTGCTGCTTAGGAAGTGATATACGGCAAGGAAGGGGTTAATAGCTCTTATTTTAAAAAAAAATTACGTTAAACGTAGTCCCCTAGCGGGTATAATTAACACGTGACGGGTGTAATAAAAAAGTTTTAAAAAAATTAAAAATGCTTCTGCAGCAAGATTGCTGCATTTGCGTCAGATCTCTGCTTAGGCAGTGATCTACAGCAAGAAAGGGGTTAATCTCTCTTAAAAGAGCTTTTTTTTATACTGTAATGAATTACAGTAAAAAAAATGAACCCCTAAAAAATGCACAGACAGCAAAAAATGTGCTGCTGTGTATGATCACTGCGTACACAGCGATCAATGGCAGGGAAGGGGTTAAATGGCTTTTATAAAAGCCCTTGGTGTTTAAAATTTTATTAAATATTTGTTTTATTATTTTATTTTATTTTTTTACTTTATCTGATCTGTCTCTCTCCCTTACTATAACTAGTAAGGTGAGGGAGGCAGATCAATACTTGTCAAAGGCAATATTTACTAATATTGCCTTTGACAGTATGATAAGTGCTCATCAGAGCACTTATCATACATGCCTGCACACAGATCACATAGATCTGTTGTGCCGGCATCGATTGGCTCCCCCTAGAGCATCGGAAGTGAAATACTTTCACTTCCGATGCTCTTGCCATTAGAAGGGAAGCGCTGCCTGTATAGGCAGCGTTCCCTTCTACTGAGCCGATGGGGTCGCTCAGGAGAGCGACCACCATCGGCTCTGGGGAGCAGAACGGTGTTGTTAAGTGCCTCGCTGGCGAGGCACTTTAACAACACCGGAGATGCTTAGAAAGCGAACGATCGTTCGCTTTCTAAGCACATGTGTGCAGCGGGCGCAGCCATTTTTAAATGGCTGCTACGATCACTCCGTGGAGTGATCGTAGCGCGCCCCTGCACTTTTGGGGGGTGTTGCACAATGCCTCTACCTAGAGGCATTGTAGCAACACCGTTAGAGTAAAGAAAGCGACCGCTGGTCGCTTTCTTTACTCAGTTTAGTGCATGACGTGCCAGGCACGTCAGCTGTCGGCAAGTCCTCGATTTGCCGTGACGTGCCTGGCACGTCATCTGTCGTTAAGGGGTTAAAAATGAATAACCTTCAGTTACACTCTCCTGGTGATAAACAAGTCTAGCATGGACTTCCAAATATCCTTCCTTGCCCTTAAGCTTTTTAAAATTAGTAAGGGGCTCAATTACCAATTTTCCAAGTGCCATGCCTTTGTTATGACCACCTTTGCGATGACGTGCAAACAGCGCACAGTACTTGCAAAACAAACCCTTCTTGGCAGCTGAATACACTAGCCAATGAAAACTGTCAATATTTTGTTTCGACAAGTATCGTTTGATTGTCTGAGTTTCTCCATTCTTAGACGTCACATTCTGAACAGAGAAAGGTAATTCATATCCAGGAGGAGGTTGCCATGGATTTTCCAGTAGTAAGCATTTAGTGAAGTCATTGATTGTTTTGCCAAGATGTGTGCCAATGTCATTCATTATGATGCTGCTGGTTTGAGGCAGGGTATCAACAGACAGTGGCGACACATTAGGATCAGTTTGACAAGGTACTACCTCTACATGTGTGCTAGAACAAGATGGGGAGGCTTGTGTCATTTTCCCCTGACTGTGCTACTGCTGATTTTTTTGCACTAGTACTGAAGAAGGAATCTTTAGTCCTGCAGTTCACCCTTTTCTGAATCATTTTGCTGTTTCTATAATTAAAGCACAAAAGAGCACACCTCCTAAAGTGACTGGCTTGCTAGGACACATTGCACATTGTTGACATGTATGTGTACTGTAACTGGACCAACCACGTGTTTCAATATTGCAAAAGTAGATTACATTGTGTGTTATGAACAACGGTGATTTTTTTTATACATCCCAAAGCTTTTGTGTGAAGGAATGGCACCTCCGCCTAACAGCATTTGACGCATTACTGTCATTAAAATTGGTCCTTCATCCATACTGCTGATTACTGTGAATGTTATTGCTGTGGAGTGTGTAATACACTCACACACTGCACATTACTGTGAGTTTTATTACTGTGGAGTGTGTAATACACTCACACACTGCACATTACTGTGAGTTTTATTGCTGTGGAGTGTGCAATACACTCACACATTGCACATTACTCTGAGTTTTATTGCTGTGGAGTGTGTAATACACTCACACACTGCACATTACTGTGAGTTTTATTGCTGTGGAGTGTGTAATACACTCCCACACTGCACATTACTGTGAGTTTTATTGCTGTGGAGTGTATAATACACTCACGTACTGCACATTACTGTGAGTTTTATTGCTGGGGAGTGTGTAATACACTCACACATTGCCAGGGCTTGCCCAAGACATTGTGATGCTTGGGTCCAACAATGAAATGCTGCCCAGCCCTCACTAAAAACATGCCAGTCAATACATCCCCACATCCATTGTATCATAATAATTAAAACTAAAATGAGAATTTACATGCAAAAGCACCTTGTCTATATCCCAATAAAGTTTCCATTTCAATCAATTCAGTTAGGCAATAAATCTTGTATTAAATGTGATTCATTTTGCCAATAAAGCTTGCACTCTAATTCATATAGAAAATAAAGCTCATGTAACATCAAAAATACTGTACCTGTGGTCTCGAATAGATTGGTCAGTCTGGTGATAATTCTCAAGGACTTGACTGCTGATCATGATTTTGGAAAGGTCCTTCTTAACCTTGGACAATAATATGGTACACAATTACCTCTAACTCAAAGCCCAGAGAATAGAGTAGTAGGTCACAAAAAACATTATTAAATGTAGTAGGTACTGAAAGAACTTTTCTGAGCAGATCCATGAAGGACTGTGATATATACAGTACAGTACAAAAGGAGCCCCTCATTGACCTAGCATCTCAAACACCAAGTGTTCCTTTTTTTCTGCTAATTCCTATGTTAGTATGTATGTATTATAAACACACTCACAGATACGAATACATACAAACACCACACACACACTAATACACATTCGCATTACACACACACCACTCACAAACACTAATACACACTGACATTACACTCACTAATAACTACACACTCACACACATACTCATGTATAGTGGTGTAACTACCAGGGTTGCTACTGTGGGTGTTTGACATGTGGTTTAATGTGGCTGCATGGTGGGGAGCATGTGGAAATGTTTGTATCGGGGCCCAGTGCTTCTAGTTACATCTCTGATTTGCTGTGAACTACAAATCTTATGATGCTCAGGCAGCCTAATGTCTCATGTGATGTTGTCTGAGCTTCATGGAATTTATAGTACACAGAATCATAAATATTTAGAAAAGCTGGCCAAAATCAGTAAAGTAAATGATGAAAAATAGTCCATCTTTCAAAAAGTTGGGAAAAAGCATTAAAAAAAAAAAACCTTGCCATCTTTTTTGCTCATCAAAATGATGGCAAGGTTTAAAAAAAATGATATAAATGTAAGGTTAATAAAACAGTTGGAGGGTTGCTGGGGGAAACATAAGGGATGAGAACAGAAAGGGCATTTCTCTAACTAACTTTCTTTACTTTTTCTTTTTTGTTCCAGCTTTTTAACCCCTGCAGGGGTTTTATTTTCCATACATTTGTAGTGTTTTTTTAAGTACGGATAATAAAACCACTGCAGGGGTTAAAAAGCTGAAATATCTGGGTAAAAGAAATTTACTTATAGAACTACCTTTTCTGTTTATTGCACACAACTATAAGTGAGCAATAAACAGAAAAGGTAGTTCTATAAGTAAATTTCTTCTACCCAGATATTTCAGTTTTTTAACACCTGCCTGCAGAGGTTTTATTACCCTTACATTTGTCCAAAGTGTTTTTTTTTTAAACCGTGCCACCTTTTTGCTAATCAAAATGGTGGCAAGGTTTAAAAAAATATATAACTTTGGACAAATGTAAGGGTAATAAAACAGTTGTAGGGGCTGAAACGCTGGGGGAAACATAAGGGATGAGAATCGAAAAGGCTTTTTAACCCCTGCAGGGGTTTTATTATCCATACATAAGTACATACATTTAATATAAGGATAATGAAACCCCTGCAAGGGTTAAAAGGCTAAAATATCTGGGTAAAAAAGTTGCTCATATATATTCATAACTTTTTAATACCACGCAGCCAGCCGAGCCACTTCAGAGTCAGACACTCCCGTTTCCTGAAGTTTCCAGTCTGACTCTGAATGTAACGCACACGCTGAGGCTGAGCGTGGGACGTCACCAGCAGTGCACCAATCGGAAATCGGAAGTCTGTTTCCGAGCTTCCGTCAGGTGCGCAAGTAAGCAGAGCTATCGGCAGCTGCAGCAGTGATAGAGGGTGTCCGGTTCGGACACCCTTTATCACTGCTGCAGCTGCCGACAGTGGCGAATCTTCCATTGGTGCTAGGTGTGCACCTATGGATTTGAGCAGCCGTGATTAAAAAAAAAAAGTCCAATTCTAGCGAGACGCGAGATTTCGCCCGTTTCGCAGGCTTTTGTCTGCACGGAGGAGGTGTCCGTCCAGGGACACGGAGCAGCAGCTACTAGGTAAGTGATGGGGAGGAGGGTGGTTCCTGGGCTCTGACTAGCACACTATTCCTTGTATCTGACTGGCACAATATTCCTGGGCTCTGACTGGCACAATATTCCTGGGCATCTGACTGGCACAATATTACTGGGCTCTGAGTGGCACAATATTACTGGTTTCTGACTGGCACAATATCACTGGGCATCTGACTGGCACACTATTCCTGGGCATCTGACTGGCACACTATTCCTGGTATCTGACTGGCACACTATTCCTGGGCATCTGACTGGCACACTATTCCTGGGCATCTGACTGGCAAACTGTTCCTGGGCATCTGACTGGCACAATATTCCTGGGCATCTGACTGGCAAACTATTCCTGGGCATCTGACTGGCACAATATTCCTGGGCATCTGACTGGCACACTATTCCTGGTATCTGACTGGCACAATATTCCTGATATCTGACTGGCACAATATTCCTGGGCATCTGACTGGCACACTATTCCTGGGCATCTGACTGGCACACTATTACTGGGCATCTGACTGGCACACTATTCCTGGCATCTGACTAGCACACTATTCCTGGGCATCTGACTGGCACAATATTCCTGGTATCTGACTGGCACAATATTACTGGTATCTGACTGGCACAATATTACTGGGCTCTGACTGGCACACTATTCCTGGTATCTGACTGGCACACTATTCCTGGTATCTGACTGGCACAATATTCCTGGGCTCTGACTGGCACAGTATTCCTGGGCATCTGACTGGCACAATATTACTGGGCTCTGAGTGGCACAATATTACTGGTTTCTGACTGGCACAATATTACTGGACATCAGACTGGCACACTATTCCTGGGCATATGACTGGCACACTATTACTGGCATCTGACTGGCACACTATTTCTGGGCATCTGACTGGCAAACTATTCCTGGGCATCTGACTGGCAAACTATTCCTGGGCATCTGACTGGCACAATATTCCTGGGCATCTGACTGGCAAACTATTCCTGGGCATCTGACTGCCACAATATTCCTGGGCATCTGACTGGCACACTATTCCTGGTATCTGACTGGCACAATCTTCCTGGTATCTGACTGGCACACTATTACTGGGCTCTGAGTGGCACAATATTACTGGGCATCTGAGTGGCACAATAATACTGGTATCTGACTGGCACAATATTACTGGGCATCGGACTGGCACACTATTACTGGGCATCTGACTGGCACAATATTCCTGGTATCGGACTGGCACAATATTCCTGGTATCTGACTGGCACACTATTACTGGGCTCTGACTGGCACACTATTACTGGCATCTGAATGGCATTATATTACTGGTATCTGACTGGCACAATATTACTGGGCTCTGAGTGGCACAATATTATTGGGCTCTGACTGGCACACTATAACTGGACTCTGACTGGCACACTATTACTGGAATTTGACTGGCACAATATTCCTGGTATCTGACTGGCACACTATTACTGGCATCTGACTGGCACAATATTCCTGGTATCTGACACTGACATTACATTGTTATTGTTTTGAAGTAGCAGCACACCTTTCTCTCATAACCAGGATACGCCCCTGGCTGCCGATAGCTCTGCTTACCTGCGCCCCTCTCTTACTGCCGACAGCTCTGCTTAATTTTCTCGGGGGGGGGGGGGGGGCAATTGCCCCTTTGCCCCCCCCCCCCCCCCTGGATCCGCCAGTGGATACAAAAAGGAGAAGAGCAAGAATGTAGTATGGCTGCTGATGAAGGAAGGACATTTTACTACCTGACAATGCATCACCCATCTGTTTCTGCAGTGTTGGGACCTAGTACATTGCTGATACTTGTGACTTGTAGTCTACCCATGTTTTTGCCAGGTTTATGCAGTAATTTTTGTAAGTGAAATTATATTGCGGGAAAGGGCTTGCCAAGTTGTACTGCTCTATGTCTGTGTTTTATCTATCTATTCAGAAATTAAAGTTTTAATGAGGATTGAAGACAAGTGTTGAGCGAACCCGAACTGCACTGTTCGGGTTTGTACCGAACTTTACGTTTTTTGGACCCCGGACCTGAACACGGACATTTCACTGTATGTCCGTGTTGGAGTTCGGGGTTCGGCGATTAAATTGTACAGTGGATATAAAAAGTATACACACCCCTGTTAAAATGACAGGTTTCTGTGCTGTAAAAAAATGAGACAAAGATATATCACTTCCAAACTTTTTCCACCTTTAATGTGACCTATAAACTGTACAACTCAATTGAAAAACAAACTGAAATGTTTTTGGTAGAGGGAAGAAAAAATATAAAAATAAAATAATGTGGTTGCATAAGTGTGCACAACCTTGAACTAATACTTTGTTGAAGCACCTTTTGATTTTATTACAGCACTCAGTCTTTTTGGGTATGAGTCTATCAGCATAGCACATTTTGACTTGGCAAGATTTGCCCACTCTTCTTTGCAAAAACACTCCAAATCTGTCAGATTGCGAGGGCATCTCCTGTGCACAGCTCTCTTCAGATCACCCCACAGATTTTCAATCGGATTCAGGTCTGGGCTCCAGCTGGGCCATTCCAAAACTTTAATCTTCTTCTGGTGAAGCCATTCCTTTGTTGATTTGGATGAATGCTTTGGGTTGTTGTCATGCTGAAAGATGAAGTTCCTCTTCATGTTCAGCTTTCTAGCAGAAGCCTGAAGGTTTTGTGCCAATATTGACTGGTATTTGGAACTGTTCATAATTCCCTCTATCTTAACTAAGGCCCCAGTTCCAGCCCAAGAAAAACAGCCCCAAAGCATGATGCTGCCACCACCATACTTCACTGTGGGTATGGTGTTCTTTTGGTGATGTGCAGTGTTGTTTTTGCTCCAAACATATCTTTTGGAATTATGGCCAAAAAGTTCAACCTTGGTTTCATCAGACCATAACACCTTTTCCCACATGCTTTTGGGAGACTTCAGATGTGTTTTTGCAAAATGTAGCCTGGCTTGGATGTTTTTCTTCGTAAGAAAAGTCTTTCGTCTTGCCACTCTACCCCATAGCCCAGACATATGAAGAATACGGGAGATTGCTGTCACATGTACCACACAGCCAGTACTTGCCAGATATTCCTGCAGCTCCTTTAATGTTGCTGTAGGCCCCTTGGTAGCCTCCTAGACCAGTTTTCTTCTCGTCTTTTCATCAATTTTGGAGGGAGCTCCAGTTCTTGGTAATGTCACCGTTGTGCCATATTTTCTCCACTTGATGATGACTGTCTTCACTGTGTTCCATGGTATATCTAATGCCTTGGAAATTCTTTTGTACCCTACTCCTGACTGATACCTTTTAACAATGAGATCCCTCTGATGCTTTGGAAGCTCTCTGTGGACCATGGCTTTTGCTGTGCGATGCGACTAAGAAAATTTCAGGAAAGACCAACTAGAGCAGCTGAACTTTATTTGGGGTTAATCAGAGGCACTTTAAATTATAGCATGTGTATGCTGACTCCTATTTAACATGATTTGGAATGTGATTGCTTAATTCTGAACACAGCTACATCCCTAGTTATAAGAGGGTGAGCACACTTATGCAACCACATTATTTTATTTTTAGATTTTTTCTTCCCTCTATCTAAAAGATTTCAGTTTGTTTTTCAATTGAGTTGTACAGTTTATAGATCACATTAAATGTGGAAAAAGTTCTGAAATGATTTATCTTTGTCTCATTTTTTTACAGCACAGAAACCTGACATTTTAACAGGGGTGTGTAGACTTTTTATATCCACTGTATGTAATGCTATTGGCTTTCTATAAACCGAAATAGAGTCCCCATTCATAAGAAATGTAGTTTGGTTTATAGACTTTCGGCTTATGGAATACATGTAATACTATTGGCTTTCTATAAACCGAAATAGAGTCCCCATTCATAAGAAATGGGGACTCTATTTCAGTTTATAGAAAGCCAATAGCATTACATACAATGTAATCGCCGAACCCCGAACTCCAACATGGACATACAATGAAATGTCTGTGTTCGGGTCCGGGGTCCAAAAAACGTAAGAATTTCTTATAAATGGGGAATACCGAAAGACATTCGGTTTATAGACTTTCAGTTTATAGAATAGCAATAGCATTACATGAATTCTTTAAACCGAAAGTCTATAAACCGAAAGACATTCGGTTTATAGACTTTCGGTTTATAGAATAGCAATAGCATTACATGTATTCTATAAACCGAATGTCTTTCGGTTTATAGACTTTTGGTTTATGGAATACATGTAATGCTATTGGCTTTCTATAAACCAAAATAGAGTCCCCATTCATAAGAATTTCTTATGAATGGGGACTCTATTTTGGTTTATAGAAAGCCAATAGCATTACATGTATTCCATAAGCCAAAAGTCTATAAACCGAACGACATTCGGTTTATAGACTTTCGGTTTATAGAATAGCAATAGCATTTCATGTATTCTATAAACCGAAAGTCTATAAACCGAATGTTGTTTGGTTTATAGACTTTCGGCTTATGGAATTCATGTAATGCTATTGGCTTTCTATAAACCAAAATAGAGTCCCCATTCATAAGAAATTCTTATGAATGGGGACTCTATTTCGGTTTATAGAAAGCCAATAGCATTACATGTATTCCATAAGCCGAAAGTCTATAAACCGAAAGACATTCGGTTTATAGACTTTCGGTTTATAGAATAGCAATAGCATTACATGTATTCTATAAACCGAAAGTCTATAAATCGAAAGACATTCAGTTTATAGACTTTCGGTTTATAGAATAGCAATAGCATTACATGAATTCTATAAACCGAAAGTCTATAAACCGAAAGACATTCGGTTTATAGACTTTCGGTTTATAGAATAGCAATAGCATTACATGTATTCTATAAACCGAAAGTCTATAAACCGAATGTCTTTCGGTTTATAGACTTTCGGCTTATGGAATACATGTAATGCTTTTGCTATTCTATAAACCGAAATAGAGTCCCCATTCATAAGAATAGGTCAATTGACCTATTCTTATGAATGGGGTCTCTATTTCTGTTTATAGAAAGCCAATACCATTACATTCTATTTGTATGAATGGGGACACTCACCCACATTTTACTTCATTTTGCAGCCCTCTAGCCCTTTCCAGGACTTTTTTAGAGGCATTTTAGTGGCCAAAAGTTTGTGTCCCCATTGACTTCAATGGGGTTCGGGGTCAAGTTCGAGCCCGAACCCGGACTTTTTTCTGAAGTTCGGCCGAACCCAATCATCCAGGTGTCCGCTCAACTCTAGTGGAGAGAAAACATACATAGGATAAGGGGGAGGAGAGATAACACAACATACATGGGAGAGGGTGAGAAGAGACAATATAGATGGGAAAGGGGGAGGAGAAAATATATATGGGAGGTGGAGGAGAGACAGCATACATAGGATAACGGGGAGGAGAGACAACATACATGGAAGAGGGGTGAGGAGAGACAACATACATGGGAGAGGGGGGAGGAGAGACAACATACATAGCATAAGGGGGAGAAGAGACAACATACATGGGAGGTGGAGGAGAGACCACATACATAGGGTAAGGGAGAGGAGAGGCAACATACATGGGAGAGAGGGGAGGAGATAAAACATACATAGGATAAGGGGGAGGAGAGACAACATACATAGGGTAAGGGATGAGGAGAGACAACATACATGAGAGAGGGGGGAGGAGAGACAACATACATAGGGTAAGGGAGAGGAGAGGCAACATACATGGGAGAGATGGGAGGAGAGAATACAAACATAAGATAAGGGGAAGGAGCGATAACACACAACATACATGGGAGAGGGGGAGGAGAGACAATATACATGGGAAAGGGGAGGAGAGAATATATATGGGAGATGGAGGAGAGACAGAATACAAAGGATAAGGGGGAGGAAAGACAACATACATGGAAGAGGGGTGAGGAGAGACAACATACATGGGAGAGGGGGAGGAGAGACAACATACATAGGATAAGGGGGAGAATAGACATACATGGGAGGTGGAGGAGAGACAGCATACATGGGAGGGGGAGGAAAGACAACATACAAGGGAGAGGGGGAGGTGAGACAACATACACAGGGGAGAGGGGGAGGGGAGACAACATACAAGGGGGAGGAGAGACAACATACACAGGGAGACAGGGAGGAGAGACAACATACATGGGAGAGGGGGAGGAGAGACAACATACATAGGATAAGGGGGAGAATAGACATACATGGGAGGTGGAGGAGAGACAGCATACATGGGAGGGGGAGGAAAGACAACATACAAGGGAGAGGGGGAGGTGAGACAACATACACAGGGGAGAGGGGGAGGGGAGACAACATACAAGGGGGAGGAGAGACAACATACACAGGGAGACAGGGAGGAGAGACAACATACATGGGAGAGGGGGAGGAGAGACAACATACATAGGGTAAGGGAGAGGAGAGGCAACATACATGGGAGAGAGCGGAAGAGAGAAAACATACATAGGATAAGGGGGAGGAGAGATAACATACAACATACATGGGAGAGGGGTTGGAGAGACAATATACATGGGAAAGGGGGAGGAGAGATTATATATGGGAGGTGGAGGAGAGACAGCATACATGGGAGGGGGAGGAAAGACAACATACAAGGGAGAGGGGGAGGTGAGACAACATACACAGGGGAGAGGGGGAGGGGAGACAACATACAAGGGGGAGGAGAGACAACATACACAGGGAGACAGGGAGGAGAGACAACATACATGGGAGAGGGGGAGGAGAGACAACATACATAGGGTAAGGGAGAGGAGAGGCAACATACATGGGAGAGAGCGGAAGAGAGAAAACATACATAGGATAAGGGGGAGGAGAGATAACATACAACATACATGGGAGAGGGGTTGGAGAGACAATATACATGGGAAAGGGGGAGGAGAGATTATATATGGGAGGTGGAGGAGAGACAGCATACATAGGATAAGGGAGAGGAGAGACAACATACATGGAAGAGGGGTGAGGAGATACAACATACATTGGAGAGGGGGGAGGAGAGACAACATACGTAGGATAAGGAGGAGAAGAGACAACATACATGGGAGGTGGAGGAGAGACAGCATACATGGGAGGGGGAGGAGAGACAACATACATGGGAGGTGGAGGAGAGACAACATACATAGGGTATGGGAAAGGAGAGACAACATACATGGGAGAGAGGGGAGGAGAGAAAACATACATAGGATAAGGGGGAGGAGAGACAACATACATGGGGTAAGGGAGACAATATATATGGGAGGTGGAGGAGAGACAGTATACATGGGAGAGGGGGGGGAGAGACAACATACAAAGGATAAGGGAAATGAGAGACAACATACATGGGAGAGGGGGAAGAGAGACAGCATACAAAGGAGGGGGAGGAGATACAAAATACATGGGAGTGGAGGAAAGGAGAGACAGCATACATGGAATGAGAGGAGGGAGAGACAACAGACATGGGTTGAGAGAAAAGAGACATGGGAAGGGAATGGAAAAAGACAGACACTGAGCTGTGTGGGGAGAGGAGAGAGACATACATGGGAAGGGAGAGGAGAGAGACAGGCATTGGAAGGGAGAGAGACATATAATGGGAAGGAATAGTGAAGAGACCGACATGGGAAGGGAGAGAGATTTTCAAGGGAGTTAGCAGACAGACATGGGAGAGGAGAGAGACAGACAGACATGAGTAGGGAGAGGAGAGAGACAACAGACATGGGAAGGGAGAGGATAAAGACAACAGACATGGGAAGAGAGAGGAAAGAGACAGAAATACATGGGAGAGAGGAAAAGACAGATGGACATGGGCAGTTCCCCTCCCAAGATCAGACTCTAGGTTCCCTGCTGATCGGTGCAGCACTTTGTAACTTTGCTGGCTATGTTCTCAAGCGCTGATGTTGGTGGTATTCTGCGGGAATATGAGCTTGGGATTCTAAGCACATGTGCCCACCTCCTGGCCTGCACGTGGCTAAATTAGAGGCCACTTGCAACGAGGGATGAGGCATATTTCTTAGAGGACCAGACAAGATGCTTTGACCCCCAGGCATATCACCCCCACTGACCTCCACTTAGCTTCTACTAACCCCAGAGCAGGTAGAGGGTCCTATTTTATTTATAATTAATAATTTCATTTTGAGATCTGCCAATTGTTGCATAATTTCGTTTAATTTTTAATTGCAACTTCTTATGCTGGTGACTACCCTTCCTATAATGCTCAGGCTCAGGCTAAAAGTATGTTTTGATGCTTTCTGAGCACCATATGAATGGTAGTCCACAGCACAAGTAACTCATGATGACTTATGTAGTTGTTGTGGAGTTTAGTTACTGTGGATCGCACATTATTTCATAATTGTAACTTCCTATACTGTGGACTACGCTTCCTATGCTGCTAAGCAAGCCAAAGTATGTTTTGATGAACAAGTCTGATATGCTAATGGAGAGGTTTCCTCTCTAATGGTACAAGCAAGCAAAAAACTATGATTCCTCTCTTGAGTAGGTTACATCCTATAGGGCTGGCTATTTCAGCTTTTGCCCCTTTACACTGAGAGGGATCCCACACCTTTGTTTTTAGTTCAATAAACTGCATAACTCTGGTATTTTGGAATCTTATTTATATATATTTTTTTTTTTTAGTGGTATGATTTTGTGCGGAAATTATTAGTGCCCCCCAGTTTTTACTGTGATATCGTAGTCTCCACTGATGGTGAGTCAGAGAAGGGGACATTTTGGGACATAGAGGCTGACCATGATACTTAGACATGCTACTTAAAATGTAAAATGGTTAAATTCACCACACAAAAGAGGATGCCTTTACATATTTATCAACGATACTGTATTTGCTCCAATAGAAGACTTGGTTTTTTTTTTTTTCCCCAGTACAAATGCACTGGAAAAAGTTCCCTCATCTTATGTTTGAGATTGTCTTATAATCAGACCTCAAATGGTCTTAAGTTTTTGGGGTCATCTTATAATCATGTTGTATTATATTCTAGCAAATACGGTTATAATATTGATATAATGCTAGTACTGGAGACCCACTGGATAGATAGTTCCACTAGATTTTGGAACTTTAATAGATTCATATTAGTATATGCGACCAACTTTCAGGGAACATTAAAAAAAAGAGGGGTTGCCATCATAATATCCAATCAGGTCAAATTTGAATTGATATACAAGGAGAAAGATCCAGTGGGAGATACCAGATCCAGTAACTAAAATGAATGACCTAACATACACAATGGTAAATCTATGCCCAAAACAGTGCACATATTAGAGTTCTTAAAAGTCTAATGGCTGAAGTTTGGAAATTAGACACATTTTTTGTGGTCATTGTGTATGAGGTTGCAGCAAGTGTAAACACACAACTTGTCCCCATGTATTTTATATGATTTTCTGTACACTAGCGCTATAACACATTATTATTTTCTTTTTCTCTGAAGTTTGGAAATTAACTTGTGGAAATATCATTAGCAGTGACTTCAATTCGGGAGTTGAGATTGGACTAGACAAAAGTAGACATCAAAATTCACAGTACAACATTGTTTAATCCAAAACTCTCTTTGACTGTTGGAGAACAAAACAAAACATACAAGAGAAAAAGACTATACTTTTTAATCCCAGCTTCACCAGTCATATTCCCGAATCGATTATCTATTTGTCAAATACCAATTACAATTGCCATCGTAGATTCAAAATCGGTGTTATGACGTGATCAGACCATTCTCCAGTTTTTATCTCTTTATAACACAAATTATACAATTAGAAACAGGTGGAGTTGAAATGCTAATCTAACAAAATCTTCACAAAATCGAATTTATCTAAAAGAAAAAGAAGAAAACAGTATACATAAAAACTATGATGTTTCAAGAACCACCCTATGGTGAAATTTCAAATGCTTCATGAAAAGTCTGTTGATAAAACTGGAAGAAAGGCTAAAAACATTTGTTGGTTTTTTTTTTTTTTTACTTTATCTGAACTTAATTTAACATATTAAATTAGCTAAAACTGAAAGATTCAGTCTAATCTGGGGGTGGCAGCTGAAATACTGGGAAATGAAAGTGATATAGTTAACCCCTTCATGACCAGACTGTTTTTGGAACGTTGTGCTTTAATTACTGTTCCATGTTTTAACACTTGGAAGGTGTTTGCATTTTCTTCCTTGTCATTTACTGTACCAACACTTATTATATATTGGGGGGTTTTCAGGACAAGAAAGTTTTTTTATGGCATTATTTTTTTCATATCATTTATTGTATTATAAAAAAAAATAAAATATGGTGAAAGATTTAAAAAAAACAACACTTTTCCTGACTTTTATTTGTAAAATCTTTTATTAAGCTACAAATGAAAAAACCTGATAAATAGATTCTAATATAGGTCGTGGGTTTAGAAATACACAGTGTTTATGTGTTTTTATGCTTTTTTTTATTGTTAAATGGTAATAAATACAAGTAGCACATAGCTGTTCCAAACCATTTTCCCCCCAAAATTAGCGTTACTGACATTGTAACACCGACATCTGCCATGAATTCCTGACCCTGAACCCCCCCCCCCCCCCATTTGTACCCAATTTTATAACGTAGACATCCCAGGGTATTAAACTTTGGGTATTTTGACATTTTTCAAGCAGTCATTTTACCACCAATCTTTGAGAAGTTTTGGAGTAGTCAGTAGTAGTTTTTTCCCCACACATTTTATATTTTAGGTATGAATTTAAAGATTTTGTTCTGGTTTGGGTTTATTTGCCAAACAACACCCCAATATTTTTTAGAGCTACAGACTAAACAATGTTTGATATCTTGCAAAGTATATCTCTTTCTAGCACAATTAATATCCTTAAAAATAAAATAGATAATATCAACATGGATAGGGATAATCATTTTCTCTGATATATTGGATCAATCAGGGTTACTAACATTCTTTCAGTTGCAAACAAGATATGATTTGGCAGAGAGTAAATGATTCTTTACTTGAGAATCAAAACTTTTATCTCAAATAAGAAAGTACAAACCAACCATAAACTTGACGTTTCTCTATTGGATGCTTCTGGGAAGAAACCTGTCTCTAGAGCAATTAGGGTACTGTAAGAATTGGAACCCAATGAGAAACCTTTCCAATTAATAAAATGGCAATTGGAGATTAATGAACGAATCCCACTATAAGACTGGAATAAGCACATAATACTGTTTAAACAAAATATTCATGCATATTCCATTTAGAACTCCACTACAATCTAATCTATAGGTGGCATCTAGTACCAATCATATTAAATAAAATACATATTTCTAACACTGATTTATGCTGGAGATGTTCACAAATAGAGTTGACTCAGTTGATCAACCCCCAACCGCAAAGTTCGGGTTTGTACCGAACATTATGTTTTTTGGACCCCGGACCCGAACACGGACATTCCACTGTATGTCCGGGTTTGGGTTCGGTGATTTAATGGCGCATTTTTAATGGCTTCAGAGCAGCCATTCAACAAGTATCATTAATAAATGTGAGGCTAAATCCTCCTGAATGCCCCTACATGCCCCCTGAATTGCCACGAGTAGGGGCATATCGCCTAAACAAATTTAAAATTACAAGCTATTGCTGCCCAGTCACTAGTGCAGTTAGGGGGGGGCTGGCACAGGTAAAATCCTGCTGCCCCTACCTGTGCCAGCCCCCCCTCCCTGTAAATAATAATGAGGGGGGGACCTAATGACCCCCCCCCCAGGTCCCCACCCATTGCCCACGGGTGGGGACCCTATAATAATAATGAGGGGGGACCTAATGTCCCCCCCAGGTCCCCACCCATAGCCCGCGGATGGGAACCTTAAAATAATAATGAGAGGGGACCTATGTCCCCCCCCCCGGTCCCCACCCATTGCCCACGGGTGGGGACCCTATAATAATAATGGGGGGGACCCTATAATAATAATGAGGGGGGACCTACTGTCCCCCCCCCATGTCCCCACCCATTGCCCGTGGATGGGAACCTTAAAATAATAATAAGGGGGGAGCTAGTGTCCCCCTCAGGTCCCCACCCATTGCCCGCGGATGGGGACCTTAAAATAATAATGAAGGGGGGACCTAGTGTCCCCCCAAGGTCCCCACCCATTGCCCGCGGGTGGGGACCTTAAAATAACAATGAAGGGGGGACCTAGTGTCCCCACCCCCCCAGTCCCCATCCATGAGCGGCTGGTGGGGACCACAAATAAAGTGACTAGGGGTGCCCAGGCCCTAGTCACTCACCCCCAATAAAAAAAATGCCTAACTACCCCCCCTCCTCTCCCTAATAATAGTGAGGGGGTGGGCAATAAACTAACATGTAAAAAATAACAATTTTATACTTACCATTAGATGTCTTCTTTTTTCTTTCTTTTTTTTTTCTTTCTTTAGCCCCAAAAATGGCCAAATAAAAAACCATAATGCGCGCCACAAAAAAAAAAAACGAGCGCAAAAAAAATAATCCACAAATGAAACAGAATCCATCTTCTTTTTTCTTTCTTCAGCCCCAAAAAAGGCCAAATAAAAAACCATAATGCGCGCCACAAAAAAAAAACGAGCACAAAAAACAAATCCACGGGTGAAAAATAATCCATCTTATTTTTTCTTTCTTCTTTTTTCTTTCTTCAGCCCCAAAAAAGGCCATGAAGTGCCAACAAATTCCACATTGCTATGTAACAGAATTACAGTACATGTAACTAGTGTTGAGCGAACCCGAACCGCACTGTTCCGGTTCGTACCGAACATTACGGTTTTTGACCCCGGACCCGAACACGGACATTCCTCTGTATGTTCGTGTTGGAGTTCGGTGGTTTGGCGATTTAATGGCGCATTTTGAAAGCCTGCAGGGCAGCCAATAAACAAGCGTTTGACTCGTTTGCCCTTAGAAGCCATCACAGCCATGCCTACTAATGGCATGGCTGTGATTGGCCAGTGCATGTGACCCA
This sequence comes from Pelodytes ibericus, assembly GCA_036172795.1. NCBI lineage: Eukaryota > Metazoa > Chordata > Amphibia > Anura > Pelodytidae > Pelodytes > Pelodytes ibericus. Next base: position 71,676,326 of record CM069861.1, on the reverse strand, counting down.
GCCTCTATATATAAGCTGGAGTCACATACACGCACATCACATGAGCTCTTCTTAGTGTAGGGAGAGGATGCTGCAGCTGTGGGGGGACAGATTTAAAAAATTCTGGTGTTGAATCTGCAAACTACAGCGATTATTCAAACTACAGTGATTATTTTAGTGGGTGCTATACTACATATTTGTACCTTGCCCTGAGCCCAGTGCCACAGAGAGTGCAGTGCACTTGCAACTGCATGTGTGCCATGCACATGACTTTAATCCTGTTCTGTTAGCTCAATGGGCAACATCCAGGCATTTTTAAATACTGAAATTTGTTGGTGTTGAATATTACATTTGCGTCCTGCACTTCATATCTGAGAGTCAAATAGAACCGTCAAATACTGTGCTTACAGCGCACTTTGAAAAATTCTAATTGTTTTGGGTGCTAAATAGTACATTTGCGTCTTGCGGTGCACTTCATATCTGAGAGTCAAATAGAACAGTCCAATACTGTGCTTACAGCGCACTTTGAAAAATTCTAATTGCTTTGGGTGCTAAATAGTACATTTGCGTCTTGCGGTGCACTTCATATCTGAGAGTCAAATAGAACAGTGAAATACTGTGCTTACAGTGCACTTTGAAAAATTATAATTGTTTTGGGTGGTAAATAGTACATTTACGTCTTGCGGTGCACTTCATATCTGAGAGTCAAATACAACATTCCAAAACTGTTTTCTGTTGTTATATGTCCCAATATTTTGGGGGCTACCCCAATTTAAAAAACCGAAAAAAAATAAAAAACAGTGTTGGCTACCTCCTCCTCCTCCTCCAGCGCCGCTTCCACCTACACCGACATGGTCACCGCCTCCTCAACCTATTGGTCACTTAGTATAAACTGAAAGAGAATACCAGGTCGACCAATCATATCAGGAATTAATTCGCTTACAGCCAATTTGTCCCTTTATATAGATACATTTTTACAGCCAGAGGTACAAAAGTTAAAATCTTATTTAGGAGACACCACTCAAGTCATCAACACCCTTCACAATATCACGTGGGAGTCTGACTTCATCCTTGTCACCGTTGATGTCAGCTCCCTATACTCGGTCATAGAACATCTTCAAGGGTGTGAGTCTATTCAATACTCTTTGGCCAAGTATTCGGACTTGCATAATAGTCAGATCGAGTTCTTGGTCAGTTGTGTGGCTTTCATTATCTCTCATAATACCTTCTGGTTTGGGGACAGCCATTATAACCAAATTGAGGGGACTGCCATGGGTACCAGGTTTGCACCGAGTTATGCGAATTTGTTTATGGGCAAGTGGGAGGACGAATTCATATGGGAAAATTGCCCCTTCGGTGCAATCCTGGTATTCTGGCGTAGGTATATTGATGACTGCCTATTTATATGGCTCGGCGATAATGCTTCATTAGTAAATTTTCTGGTTTATAGAAATAAGAACCCTTATAATTTGAAATTTACTCATAAAAGTTCTCCAATTTCTATAGATTTTTTAGATTTGCAGATATATATCAAGGACAATCTTATTCAAACTAAGACCTTTAGGAAACCAGTGTATTGCAATGGCTATATTCCATCTGACAGCCATCATCATATTCCCAGGTTGAAGAATATTCCCTATGGCCAATTCAGGCGTGTCAAACGTAACTGCTCAGAAGGACCAATACTTGATACACAACTGGCCCTAATGGAACAACAATTTAGTGAGAAAGGTTACAAGTCACAGCTCCTAAAAACTGCCCGTGATAGACTACAAAAACTATCACGAGATTACATTTTGTCCACAAGGCCACAAAACAACCAAGAATTAACATCCAATAATGACATATTATTCATTACCGAATATAGTGATCAATCACTTATCATTAAAAATATAATCAAAAAACATTGTAGTGTACTAAAGGGCGATCCTATACTTAGAGATATCATTACTCCCAGCCCTAAAGTAGTGTTCTCCAGCGCACCCAATTTGCAACTTATGTTATCACCAACTGATAATAAACAAACTCATAGTACCTCCAACATGTTCAATTTGTCTCCAGGATTTTATAAGTGTGGCAAATGTATGGGTTGTAAGAACAACTTAAATATACCCAAACACCAGACCTTTTCTAATACCTCGAATCAAAGATCTTTCAAGATAAAACAGGTTCTAACCTGTAGAACTAAGGGAGTTATCTACTGTGCTAGTTGTCCCTATCAAAAATTATGCATAGGTAGAACCTTAAGATCTTTAAGTGTTAGAATGTCAGAACATCTTAGGAACATTACTACAGGTCTAACTACTAATGGCCTGTCTAATCATTTTTTATGCCATCATGGCAAAGATACAACTGGCCTAACCTTTTTAGCTATGGATTTGGTCAAAAATAACTGGAGAGGTGGCAACTTTGGAGACCAGCTAGATAGGTACGAAGCTAGGTGGATCTACAAACTTGACACTTTGTACCCTCTTGGTCTCAATCTTGACTTTGAGTTAAATGCATTTACTAAAAACTCCTAGTCAGTAGTCTCTTGCAACTAATAATAACACATTTTTTGCTATTATGTGTCATTCACTCTTTTTATACAATCTAGTTATTGATGTTGTTCACACTTAGTACTTCATAAAAAATTTTTTTTTTTTATTGTATTTATATATATACTTAATTTTTTATATAAAACTTGTATTTATGTGTATTGTATTTAAGACTGTGTGAATATTTGGGCTACAAACTACCATATTATCCCTTACTCTCTTTTAAAGAGGATGAGGAAAATATAGAGAGATATATGTGTATATATATATATTAGACATGTGCATTCGTTTTCGGACGAATGCATTTTCAGACGAAAATAGCATTTTCGTCCATTCGTCCGAAAAACGAATAACGAAAATGTTAACTAACAAAATCCGAATGAACGAATGGTTAATAAACGAAAATCATTCGTTCATTCGTCCATTCGTCTATTCGTGCTATTGGCATTCAAAACCGAAATAGAGTCGGTTTATACAATACCAATAGCATTGTACTACATTCCATAAACGACATGAATGACTTTCGGTTTATGGAATGCATGTAATGCTATTGGCTTCCTATAAACCGAAATTGAGTTCCCATTCATACGAATAGATCAATTGACCTATTCGTATGAATGGGGACTCTTTCGGTTTATAGAAAGCCAATAGCATTGCATGTATTCTATAAGCCGAAAGTCTTTAAAACGAACGACGTTCGGTTTATAGAATACATGTAATGCTATTGCTGTTCTATAAGCCGAAAGTCTATAAACCGAACGTCGTTCGGTTTATAGACTTTCGGCTTATAGAACAGCAATAGCATTACATGTATTCTATAAACCTAACGTCGTTCGTTTTAAAGACTTTCGGCTTATAGAATACTATTGGCATTCTATAAACCTAACTAGAGTCCCTCCTCATTCATAAGAATTTCTTATGAATGGGGACTCGACTCTAGTTCGGTTTATAGAAAGCCAATAGTATTCTATAAGCCGAAAGTCTATAAACCGAACGACGTTCGGATTATAGAATACATGTAATGCTATTGCTGTTCTATAAGCCGAAAGTCTATAAACCGAACGACGTTCGGTTTATAGACTTTCGGTTTATGGAATGTATAATGTAATGCTATTTGCAATGGCATTACTATAAACCGAAATAGAGTCGGTTTATAGAATGCCATTGCCAATTCCATAAACCGAAATTCGTTCATTATGTCGGTTTATGTAATGGCTATTTTGCTATTGGTATTCCATAAACCGACTCTATTTTGGTTTATAGAATTGCCAATAGCATGAAATGATTTGAATTTAGTATTAAAAAATAAATTGAGGTCAGACTGTAAGACTGGGATCCAGGTCCCCAGGAGAGCTGCAGGGGACCTGGATCCCCCTCTCTAACAGCAGGGGATGTCTGCGCGATGAGCGCAGATCTCCCCTGCTGCCGCCCGGCATGACCGCCGGGACTTCTATGATGAAGCTGGGTACTTCCGGCTTCCTCATAAAAGTCCTGGCGGTCGTTCCGGGCGGCAGCAGGGGAGGTCTCGCTCATCGTGCAGACATCCTCCGCTGCCTCGCTAGCCACCAGGGAGAAACGGACAGCTGGGGGATGTCTGCACGAATCATGCAGACAACCTCCATGCTGCCCGACACTTCCGTCTATTATGTATAGTGCATACATCCCCCGGCTGCCCCCACTAGCCACCAGGGAGCAAGAAACAGGTGAGGGGGGGACAGAATAACAAGGGGGGGCAGAGTAACGAGGGGGGGGGAGAAACAAGGGGAGGGAGGGGGGAAGAGACAGAAACAAGGGGAGGGGGGCAGAGAGAAACAAGGGGAGGGAAGGGGGGAAGAGAAAGACACAAGGGGAGCGAGGGGGGAGCCAAAGGGAGGGTGAGAGAGAGACAACACTAAGGGGGGGAGAGCGACAAATCTGGGGGCAAGGGAAAGAGAGAGGCAGCATTGTCACATAAAAGGAAATAAAAACAAGAATTTTTTTATATCATAATTTTTTATTAAAAAAGCAATTTACATGTGAATATATACTAGACATGTGCATTCGTTTTCGGACGAATGCATTTTCGTCCGAAAATAGCATTTTTCGTCCATTCGCCCGAAAAACGAATAACGAAAATGCTAAGCTAACGAAAACCGAATGAACGAATGGTTAATAAACGAAAATCATTCGTTCATTTGTCCATTCGTAGTACTATTGCATTCTATAAGCCGAAATAGAGTCGGTTTATAGAATACAATAGCATTTAACTATACGTAGACAGAGTCTCCATTTATAATTTTATGAATGGAGACTCTGTCTCCGTATAGTTAAATGCCCACAGCCTATAAACCGAACGTTCGGTTTATAGGCTGTCGGCTTATGGAATACATGTATTCCTATTGCTATTCTATAAACCGAATGTTCGGTTTATAGAATAGCCATAGGATTACATGTATTATATAAGCCGAAAGTCTATAAACCGATCGTTCGGTTTATAGGCTTTCGGCATTTTACTACACGGAGACAAAGTCTCAATTCATAATTTTATGAATGGAGACTCTGTCTCTGTATAGTTAAATGCCGACAACCTATAAACCGAACGACTTTCGGTTTATAGAATTTCGGCTTATGTAATACATGTAATCCTATGGCTATTCTATAAACCGAAAGTCGTTCGGTTTATAGAATACCAATAGGATTACATGTATTCCATAAGCCGAAAGTCTATAAACCGAAAGTCGTTCGGTTTATAGACTTTCGGCTTATAGAATACAAGTAATACTATTGCCTTTCTATGAACCGAACGAGAGCCCCATTCATAAGAATTTCTTATGAATGGGGCTCTCGTTCGGTTTATAGAAAGCCAATAGTATTACATTGTATTCTATAAAACGAACGAATAATAATGAACGAAACGAAAATACTGAACGAATTTCGTCTGAAACGAATGCATTAATGAGCGAAATTAGTTTTAGACGAAATAAATAACATTTTCGTCCGAATGGACGAAAACAAACGAAAATTTTAGTTTTGCACATGTCTAATATATATACATGTATTTTTTCACACATATGCCCATATATATAGGTATGTGTACATATATGTTCCCCCTTTTTTGCATGTTTTTCATGAATAGTATTATACCATCATATTCTAATGACACATGCACAGTTTCTTTGAGTCTGTTAACATCTAAAATATACTCAGTCCCATCAATGAAGGATATATTCATCTTTTATCCAATTAGTTAATTATTCTTTCTCTGGTTTATTTTATTTATTCCATTTTATTATGTCTTTTTGCAGCCCAATTACAATTGTTATTATTGTCAATATTGTCTTTTATTATTGTGATATATTTAGTCATGTAACATTGTATTTGCCACAACAGCTGCTAATTAATCAATTACCCAATCCACTTAGATGTGATTTAGAGGTGTGTGTATATAAAGCACCCTTCAAAGCAACTCTCATCACCCCTGATGAAGTAACATGTTAGTTACGAAACACGTAGGGTGGAATTTGCTTTTTTGTTTCTACGGATCCTTTCACTTCTGACTCAGCCTTTTCAATCAGTCTCCCGACATCTGCGGAGTTTACACAGCCGGCTTTTTACATCAGAAGCTCCGTCTCTGTCGGTGAGACAAGCCAAGTTGTGCAAGTCCGTGTTTTAACTATACGTGGTTTTTAACCATTTTCCTGCCGATCTGCTCATTTTATCCTCTAAGTGTTCAATCTTTTTTAGCACAATAAATCTGTTTGTACGGTACACACTATTTTGGTTTGTTTTGCTTACAGATTCCTACATCAAGAGTATAATATACTTATTCCGACTATGAAGATGTGCTGATCATTTAACACTTTCAAAGACTTCACTTCCGGATTTTTTCTGTTTTTGCAGTGTCCTATTTGCTACATGTGTGGTTTAATTTTGATACATTTTCACACGCATCACAGCTTCTATTTCAGTACTGTTTGCACTTTATGTGGTATCTGTTTGAATTTTATGTGATTTTTTGATATCTTGCCAGTTTTTATTATTATTATTATTATTATTGCTGTTTATTTTTCACATTCACTTTCGTATAATTTTATACCATCTATATTTTTATATATATTATATATTTATTGATTTTTGTTAGCTTGGGAGTGTATTGTTGTGGTCATTGGGCTAGTCCCTGTTGCTCATTTCTTTTTCCCTGAAAGAGAATACCCTGCACTCCAACCCTCTCTCAAATTAATAATTCTGTTGATCCTCCTGGCAGCCATGCTTTGGATTTAGATTTATGTTCTTCCAAAGCTAAAATCAAAGATTCCATATTATATATGATTTTTTATGGCTCTACTGTATTTGTAATTTGTATTTATTTTATGTTATTTGAAGTTATTTCCCTATCCAGATTTGTTGGCAGGGCACTTGTCCTACTCTTACCCACATTTTACTTCATTTTGCAGCCCTCTAGCCCTTTCCAGGACTTTTTTAGAGGCATTTTAGTGGCCAAAAGTTCATGTCCCCATTGACTTCAATGGGGTTCGGGGTCAAGTTCGGGGTCAAGTTTGAGCACGGACCCGGACAGTTTTTGGAAGTTCGGCCGAACCTGCCGAACCCGAACATCCAGGTGTCTCAACTCTATTCACAAACCAAAACATCGTAATCATTTGCATTATGCCAATTTCACCATGAAAAGCATAGATTTCCAACTACCCAATACGGAGCCATAACCACTGAACAAAAAGTCAATAACCACGCACTCACAGGACTAGAGATAGAAATAAGTGTTAATATATTCAAATAGTGTAGCCACAAAGCATCAAAATCGACATTCATTTCCCTTAGGAACCATTATCAAGACCAATTTGCGCATGAAAATACACTTCAATACATACTATAACCAATAAAAACAGTTAAGACAATACTCACCCCACCTGAGTGTTCACACACAGCAAACCCGGAAGAATAGGGTGAAAACCGGAAGTCGCAGAATACCATAGAGTGGAAGAGACACACTAGACACGTCATGGTTGCCATGGGAACACGGACGCTGTAAACCTCCGTGAAACCGGAGGTAAGAGTGAAAAAACTCTAGGTATAAAAAAAAGGGGGGCTATAGGCTCGCCCACATGGAAAACAACACATAAGAGGAACAAAGACTAAAAAATACAAAAAATATACAGCGCAAATACGAGGTTCGAGCAGGAACAGACACAACTGACATATCGAGGGAAACAAAATAAATATAAAAAGAGAGACAGATAAAGGTAAATAATACCCAAATAACTCAATAAGGTAAATAAAAAAACTGTAGAAGGAATTCAAGAGGAATAACTGTAACAAAACACACTCCTATACACTTAGTTGACCAGCTACAAATGAAGGCTGAAATCAGCAACTATGTGGCTATGAGTATAAGGAACTGAGTCTGTCCGGAGATAAGACGACATGTATGCAAAGGACAGTGGCCATAAAAGCAGAAAAATAGACACACAAAAAAATACTAAAAATAAATATAAATAAAAATAAGAGTAAGTGAAAAAGATACAGCGAAAAAAAATACATGTGTACCAACACTGAAGAAAAACAGATACCGGAGAAGGCATTAAGCACGAGGGAGTAGAAAAATAGAAAATGATAGATATTGTGACAGAGTGTTGGGGATGGTGGTCAGGGGTGTATATCTGGCACCCAGACTTTTGCACAGCTACTATCCTGACATGTGGGTAAGCACATGCAGCCCCAGGGAAAGTTAAGTTTAAATGTAGGTTTTTTTTCTTTGTTGTTATTTTGGGTCCCTGGGGTGGAGTATTCGGAAGAGCAGGGTGGGCCGATTCTCCACCCACTGTCAGAGTGGTTGTGCATGAGTCCAGCCCAGGTTTTCTAAGGAGTTTTGGCTCACTGCCTAACGAGGTCATTAGCCTCACCTGTAGGGACTGTGAGCAGCTATATAACTGCAGTTAAAGCAGAGTGAAAACAGGAAGTGTTTTGAAGGAGAAAGAAAGTGCTTTGTGGAGAAATAAGGTTGCTGTTTTTTTTGTATCCTGTGACTTCATATCAACAGAAAATAAACAGGCCAGCGGCCTTTTTGAAACTGGACTTTATCTGGACCTGGTTTTCTTACCCTAGAGGGCTGTGCGGTTGCCAAAAGATCCTGGACAAACACACACAGGAAAGTAAGTTTGTCACAATATTCACTAAGACCTCTGGGGCCACAGTATCCAGAGTCCTGATCCAATAAGCCTCCTTTTGCAACAGGCGTCACGATCGATCGCCACCACGTGAAGACAGAGGTATTTGTTCAAAGACTACAAATCTAAGCTGGGACAAACAATGTCCTTTTTCCATAAAATGGTATGCCACAGGTTTATCTGACTTCTTATCATGATAGCCAGAATACGTTCTCTGAGAGTAACACTGGTCTTCCCTATGTAGACAAATTTGCAGGGGCAGGTGATAAGGTATAGAACATGGTCTGTGGTATAGGTGATCCGATGTTTGATGGCATATCTCTTGCCTGAATCAATAACTCATTATTAGTGTTGAGCGAACCCGAACCGCACTGTTCAGGTACGTACCGAACATTGCGGTTTTTGGACCCCGGACCCGAACACGGACATTTCCCTGTATGTTCGGGTTGGAGTTCGGGGTTCGGCGATTTAATGGCGCATTTTGAAAGGCTGCAGGGCAGCCAATCAGAAAGCCCATAGCATTACATACATATACATTGTATGTAATGCTATTGGCTTTCTATAAACCGAAATAGAGTCCCCATTCATACGAATAGGTCAACTGACCTATTCGTATGAATGGGGACTCTATTTCGGTTTATAGAATAGCGATAGCATTACATGTATTCCATAAACCGAAAGTCTATAAACCGAATGTCTTTTGGTTTATAGACTTTCGGTTTATGGAATTCATGTAATGCTATTGGCTTTCTATAAAGCGAAATAGAGTCCCCATTCATACGAATAGGTAAATTGACCTATTCGTATGAATGGGGACTCTATTTCGGTTTATAGAATAGCAATAGCATTACATGTATTACATCTGAGAGTCAAATAGAACCGTCAAATACTGTGCTTACAGCGCACTTTGAAAAATTCTAATTGCTTTGGGTGCTAAATAGTACATTTGCGTCTTGCGGTGCACTTCATATCTGAGATTCAAATAGAACAGTCCAATACTGTGCTTACAGCGCACTTTGAAAAATTCTAATTGTTTTGGGTGCTAAATAGTACATTTGCGTCTTGCGGTGCACTTCATATCTGAGAGTCAAATAGAACAGTCCAATACTGTGCTTACAGCGCACTTTGAAAAATTCTGGCTACCTCCTCCTCCTCCAGTGCCGCTTCCACCTACACCGCCATGGTCACCGCCTCCTCAACCTTTGGGTCCCTTAGTATAAACTGAAAGAGAATACCCTGCACTCCAACCTTCTCTCAAATGGATAATTCTGTTGATCCTCATGGCAGCCATACTTTAGATTTAGATTTATGTTCTTCCAAAACTAAAATCAAAGATTCCATCTAGTGCTATTTTATGGCTCTGCTGTATTTTTAATTTGTATGTATTTTATGTTATTTGAAGTTATTTCCCTATCCAGATTTGTTGGCAGGGCACTTGTCCTACTCTTACCCCCATTTTACTTCCTTTTGCAGCCCTCTAGCCCTTTCCAGGACTTTTTTAGAGACATTTTAGTGGCCAGAAGTTTGGGTCCCTATTGACTTCAATGGGGTTCGGGTTCGGGGTCAAGTTCGAGCCCGAACCCGGACTTTTTTCCAAAGTTCGACTGAACCCGAACATCCAGGTGTCCGCTCAACTCTACTCATTATACAATTTGCCTCTATTCCCTTTAGTGGATTGCTACATTACAACTTTATAACTGATACAAATAACACCAGGTATACTGTTTGTTTGTTTATTTTTTTGCATATTTGTTTCTGCCTGAAACCTATTCAAAATGAAGATACACAATATTCTGCATAAGTAAATTTATGTCCCCTTTTTTTAATTTCACAATCTTATTATTGATATCAATTGTTACATGCACCTTTAGCGCTCCAGTTTTTACTTTTCACTGTGGTTATAAGTGGATTGTTGGTTGTCTTTTCTTGCACTGTGAGCAGCTTATTCTAATTGTGTTTATTATTATTTTTCTATATGTATTTTTTATATAGCTTCTTATTAATTGATTAGCGCCACTTCAATCACTAGTCATTCTGGTAGCTCAATGTTTGAGGAATATTACTATAGCAATAGGTTGGATCTGATTTGACAAGACAATCTTGCAGATTGACACCCCTCTTGTAGCACATCATAGGTGTATTACATGTGAACGGGGCTAATTTTGGATCTCGTTGTAACAAGTGCCAATTATGGGCCACTATCCTTCTGACATCTTGCGAGGCTGTGTGGAATCTGGTTGTAAAAACCCTCCATCTCAGTCATTGGTTTGGCTTCTTCTTGCCTGTGCCTGGCTTTCTGAAGTGCCATTTGCACAACAGATTTTGAATAGCCACCAGTGTCAAATCGTAAAGACATCTCTCCTAGTTGTCTTTCCTGGGTTTCTTCACATGTGTTATTACGCATAACTCACAAGAATTGGAATAGTGGTAGAGACTTTTCTGTTGCTTCAAGGTGGAAGCTATCGGCATGTAAAATAGTATTTATAACAGTCGGCTTCCTAAAGAGTGCATAACCCACCTTGTCCCCCACTCTGTACAACTCTACATCAAGAAATTGTATCTACTCCAAGTCAATTATTCATTGTGAGATGTACCGGGACCTCCAAGTGGTTCAATTCGGTAATGAACATCTCGAGAGCCTCTACGTCTGCTTGCCACAACAGTGGGATAACATCCACAAATCTGGCATAAAAAAAATGTTAGCTGAATATTTCTCCAAAATATACCTCTTTTCATAGACGTAAATGTACATATTGGCGTATGTGGGTGCCATGGCCGCACCCATCGACGTTCCAGACTTCTGGATGACAAAATCTTGTTCAAACTTGAAGAAGTTGGATTTCAAGGTTTGTTTTTTTAAGCGATTAATAATTATATTTGTTTTATTAAAAGAACAATTGCACAACTAGCAGCGTCCACGAATCAACACAATTATCTCCCTTGATTAATGTTACAACCAACCTTACCTTGCATTATTTTAACTGTGCTTTATTATTTTATTGACTGTCAGTCAGTAAATATACTGGTAGTTGACAAACGTAATCAGAATATCTCGTAACTTGACCCAGAAAGGCCCTTGCCGCACAGTTAGTTACCAGATACATCCCAAAAACAGAGTATCAGCAATATTACCTACCACATAATCAACACCATCATTTGTCACTGTATTCAGAATATACACCCTTACATGTGTGTGTACATGCAGATATATATATATATATATATATATATATATATATATATATATACACACAAATATCATTCTGTATTGCTTTATCTAGACATAATTCTGCAGAGTACCTTGTGGATGTTTTGTATAAACCATATTGTTCATTGTGTTTGCTACATTTTATTTATTTATATATTTTTTTTAATTCTTTATTCCATTTTCATAAACATACAAATAGTATATAAAAAATTACACAATTATTTCCAAATATAATATATTCACAAATAACAGACAAAACATACAAAAAGTGCAGAGAGCAAGTATTGGGGATTGAGACCTTTTAATTTTAGTCTCTTGTCTAAAGTGCACAGTTATAACTGTGACACTACTGGCTATATAGATCATTCCAATGATTCAAATAATCTCCCAAAATAAATTAAATGCTTTAGCTTAAAGGGCATATTTTATACTCAGTAATTCTTCAAGTGGGTACACTTTATCGGGAATATCATCCCCCATGTCGCTTTCCCCTTCTCTCGCCCAGCACATTAACACACAAATATTTCAAACAAAAAAAACCATGAGGCATTGTATTATGCTGGGGTGGATCCACCTAAGGGATCCCTCCAGAATTCCATAATCAAAACTTCACCAAATTGCCTCTATTTAGTTGTTGGTCACTGGAACACTCCCCGGGGTTTTCAATCCTGGAGCAACTAAAGCTCCCTTTTGTGATAGAGTATACACTAACGCTCATTGGGGGAAATCAACTGGATCCAATAGACCCAATCCTCATTCTTTTCAGGAGAACCTGATTGATGTTTTATAATTCCTCTTTCCATTCTCAATTGATGCAATAGTTGAGATCTCACCGGTTCCCATGTGGGAGCAGAGGGAGATCTCCACTTTCTTGCCAAGACTATCTTAGCTGCTAACAAAGTATGAACCACAAAATCCATCTCTTGATTTTTCATTTTAGGAAAATGTAAATGTAGCAAAAAAAAAACCTCAGGTTCAAAAGGTAAATTAATCCCGCTTAGTTCCAAGATTTTCTGAGCTATAGATCCCCAGAATTCTTTAATTAATTCGCACCGCCACCAGATATGGACCATGTCACCAAGGTGAGTTTCACATCTCCAACATTCTTTGGGTTGATTAGGGTACATTATATTTAGACGGGCAGGGACAAGATACCACCAGTTCATGAGCTTGAATTGTAATTTTACCAGACTTAGGCAGTTTACTTTTTTATACACCCTCTGGAAAGCCCTTTGCCACTCATCTGAAGAGATGCCAATACTCAGTTCCTTCTTCCATTTCTCTATCCCCACCATTTTCAAATTCATCTCTTTAGCTCTAATTAGCTGTATACATTATGAGAGCGTGCCTTTGTTTTTCTCTCTATCTAAAATATTCTTAATTCTGGTATCTATGGCAACAGGATCTCTGTATAAATGACCAAGAAGGTATCCTTTGATATGTAAATATACAAACACTTCTGAACTTAGGGGCCTAAAGTTATCAACAATTTCAGAGAATGGTTTGATCCCTCTTTCCTTCACAAGATATTCAATTTTACTAACACCATTTTCTAACCAACTCTTCAGATTCAAATCCTCCATATTATATGACAAGATTTCAAGTGGGAGGGAGGCTACCACTTTGCCCTCAAGCCTGCATTCTCTTTTGAACCTGGACCAAATATACATCAAATCTTCCAAAACTATGCTATTGAAGACCTTTTTATATCTGGCCCTTTTTGTTTCCCAAAACAGGCTATATAAATCCTTTGTATTAGCCAGGTCCTGCTCTATTCCATACCATTTCTCCTCCTGAGCCTTTGTCTTTAATGTATTGAATGTGTGAACAAGGAGATTGGCTCTATGCATTTCGACTATGTCTGGCATCGATGTCCCCCCCTGTTTTGGGTTTATTTTAAGGAGCACCAAACTCATTTGCGGTCTTTTCCCTTTCCAAACAAAGTTATTGAAGGATTGTTGTATCAAGGAAAGCCAGCTACTGGGTACGGTCAGAGGAATCATACGAAACAAATAGAGCCACCTGGGCAAAATATATGATCGTATAATATTAATTCGGCCCCACCATGTGAAAGCCATTTTAGACCAATCCTTAAGCTGTTTACTGGTTTTCTTCAAAAGTGGCAAAAAATTGGCTTCCACTATCTCCGGGACAATATTTATACCCAGGTAGGTCATACAGGGAGTGCAGAATTATTAGGAAAGTTGTATTTTTGAGGATTAATTTTATTATTGAACAACAACCATGTTCTCAATGAACCCAAAAAACTCATTAATATCAAAGCTGAATATTTTTGGAAGTAGTTTTTAGTTTGTTTTTAGTTTTAGCTATTTTAGGGGGATATCTGTGTGTGCAGGTGACTATTACTGTTCATAATTATTAGGCAACTTAACAAAAAACAAATATATACCCATTTCAATTATTTATTTTTACCAGTGAAACCAATATAACATCTGAACATTCACAAATATACATTTCTGACATTCAAAAACAAAACAAAAACAAATCAGTGACCAATATAGCCACCTTTCTTTGCAAGGACACTCAAAAGCCTGCCATCCATGGATTCTGTCAGTGTTTTGATCTGTTCACCATCAACATTGCGTGCAGCAGCAACCACAGCCTCCCAGACACTGTTCAGAGAGGTGTACTGTTTTCCCTCCTTGTAAATCTCACATTTGATGATGGACCACAGGTTCTCAATGGGGTTCAGATCAGGTGAACAAGGAGGCCATGTCATTAGATTTTCTTTTTTTATACCCTTTCTTGCCAGCCACGCTGTGGAGTACTTGGACGCGTGTGATGGAGCATTGTCCTGCATGAAAATCATGTTTTTCTTGAAGGATGCAGACTTCTTCCTGTACCACTGCTTGAAGAAGGTGTCTTCCAGGAACTGGCAGTAGGACTGGGAGTTGAGCTTGACTCCATCCTCAACCCGAAAAGGCCCCACAAGCTCATCTTTGATCATACTAGCCCAAACCAGTACTCCACCTCCACCTTGCTGGCATCTGAGTCGGACTGGAGCTCTCTGCCCTTTACCAATCCAGCCATGGGCCCATCCATCTGGCCCATCAAGACTCACTCTCATTTCATCAGTCCATAAAACCTTAGAAAAATCAGTCTTGAGATATTTCTTGGCCCAGTCTTGACGTTTCAGCTTGTGTGTCTTGTTCAGTGGTGGTCGTCTTTCAGCCTTTCTTACCTTGGCCATGTCTCTGAGTATTGCACACCTTGTGCTTTTGGGCACTCCAGTGATGTTGCAGCTCTGAAATATGGCCAAACTGGTGGCAAGTGGCATCGTGGCAGCTGCACGCTTGACTTTTCTCAGTTCATGGGCAGTTATTTTGCGCCTTGGTTTTTCCACACGCATCTTGGGACCCTGTTGACTATTTTGAATGAAACGCTTGATTGTTCGATGATCACGCTTCAGAAGCTTTGCAATTCTAAGAGTGCTGCATCCCTCTGCAAGATATCTCACTATTTTTGACTTTTCTGAGTCTGTCAAGTCCTTCTTTTGACCCATTTTGCCAAAGGAAAGGAAGTTGCCTAATAATTATGCACACCTGATATAGGGTGTTGATGTCATTAGACCACACCCCTTCTCATTACAGAGATGCACATCACCTAATATGCTTAATTGGTAGTAGGCTTTCGAGTCTATAAAGCTTGGAGTAAGACAACATGCATAAAGAGGATGATGTGGTCAAAATACTCATTTGCCTAATAATTCTGCACTCCCTGTATTTGTAGTCCATATAAACTTATAATTTTTCTTCATGGAATATCTGGTGGAATATTACACAGCAGAGCTAAGGATTTACTCTCATTAAGTTTATAACCTGAGACCTTTGAAAAGGCGGCCAGTTCAAATAGCACTTCTTTCAGAGAGTTAACCGGATCTTCAAAGGTCAAAATTACGTCGTCGGCATACATGTTAATCTTTAATTCCCCCACTGAGGAGCTAAAGCCTTTTATAGCCCCATTTTCCCTAATATGTATAGCCAGGGACTCAATTGACAGAACAGACAAGAGGAGGGAGAGCGGACACCCCTGTCTTGTCCCGTTGGAAAGTGAAAACCAGTCAGATGTAAACCCTCCTCCCGTGACTCTTGCAGAAGGAGAGGAATAAAGGGCCATAATAGAGTCGACTATTTTACCCGAGGGGCACCCCCCTCCTCTGAACCGTATCCAGGATATCACTGAGCCTCCTAATATTGTTAGTAGATGACCTCCCCATAACAAACCCCACCTGGTCGGAGTGAATCAAAGAAGGAACAACCCCTTTGAGCCTATTAGCCAAAATAGCACTATACATTTTTATATCTGTGTTTAACAGAGAGATTGGGCGGTTGTTAGTTAGGAGATCCGGGCTCTTGCCCTTCTTCAATATGGTTGATATATTTGCTTGGAGCATCTCCGAGGGGGATTTGGATTTTTCTATTATTTCATTCAATGTCTTAGTTAAATCTAATTGCAAACTATCTCTAAAGATCTTATAAAGAAAATTATTGAATCCATCCGGTCCCGGAGTCTTGTTCATTTTTAAACTATCTATTGACCTCGCTACGTCTTCCACTCCAATCGGCTCATTAAGCATAGAAAGTTGCTCACTGTTTAATTGTGGGTATATAGTCCGAGAGAAATACTCGGCCAGCTGGTTTGGGGATGGTTGGTCTGGTAAATTATATAGAGATTCATAGATATCCCTAAAAGCTGCTCCTATCTTGTCGGGGGACAAGAGAAGGTCATTTTGGGTTCTAATTGATACTACATTCCTTCTGATGTTCTGTTTCTTTAGTCTATTTGACATCTTAGTATTAACTCTGTTCCCTTCATAATACCATTTTCTATTTAATCTTTCCAGATTCCTTTTCACTATCTCTATTAGAACCGTATTTATAACCTCCTCTGTTTGTTGTATTCTATTAGTTGTCTCTACACTTGGGTTTTCAATATTCTGCTCCGTGAGGGAATCTAAGACCATATAAAATTCTTCTAAAGTTTTGTTATTCTTTTTCTTTTCTCTAGTGCCAATTTTTATCAGTTCTCCTCTTAAGACGCACTTAAATGCACACCAGACCATTCCTCTCGACACTCCCTTATCACTATTTTCTCTGAAATAGTTTGATTTGATATCCCTCAAATGTTGCTGGTAGATTTTTTTTGTCAGCAACCTCTTTGACCTCCAATTTGATCTAACCCTAGGGCATCCATCCCCGAGAGTCATAATCACAGCATTATGACCCGACCACACCACCTGTTTAATGTAGATATTCTTAATAGTTTTTATTATATATCTGTCACTAAATATCATATCTAATCTGGCGTAAGACAGGTGGGTCTTTGAAAAACATGTAAAGTCTAACTCCCGGGGATGGAATATCCTCCACAGGTCCAACAGCGCGCCGTCCCTCATCAATTCCCTCAATCTTTTAGAATTGTTAACCTCCTGCTTGTTGTTTACCGTCTTTCTAACTGACTTTCTATCTTGATCTACATTCATTATACAGTTGAAATCTCCCAGAAGAATTATAGATCCCTGTCTAATCCTTTCTATTTTGGTAAGTATCTTCTTAATAGACCGTATTTGGGATTGGTTAGGGGAATGCACATTAACTATTGTATACAGAGAGTTATTGACTTTACAGATCAGTAGGATATATCGAGCGTCTGGATCCCTCTCTATATGTATAATTTTTACAGTTAACTCACTAGAAAACATAATTACTACCCCTCTTTTTTCCTTATCATTAAGTGAAGAGCTAAAATTCAATGGAAAATTCTTTGAGATCATCCTCTGCTCATCCCTGCACTTCAAATGCGTTTCTTGTAGGGCACACATATCTATTCTTTCCTGCCTCAGAAAACTATGGATTAAAGATCTCTTCTGTGGTGAATTAATTCCCTGAGCATTTATTGTGCAGACTCTATACATACCCCTCCTCACCCCCGGGGACTGTTCCAGTTCCCTACCCATATACAAACAAACAACCACAAAAAAACATAACCTATGACGTGTAACCCACCCTTAACCCTACCCCAAGGGCAAAAAGCAAAATTTCCCCTCAGGGAGTTGACTGTTTTCTCTCTCATGAGATCGTCAGGCAACGCTTGAGTCCGTATTACCGGGCTCCTTGCTGGTGCCGTACCTATCCCTCTTTTACCGTCGGGGAACGAACGGGAGGCAAAGAGGGAGAGAAGGGAAAAAAGAAAGAAAGATAAAGAGAGAAAAAAAAAAAGGAGAAACTCCCTAGTATACCTTCCCACATTCTTAAACCCAAAACTTATTCCCAGTTTCATAACCCCACTTTAAGACTCATTCTCATTATTAAACACACACAATTAAACAGGCCTACTTATATTGGCATGCTCCAATGTCAATAAAATTATCATTTAAATGTAAATGCTTCAATTCCCATAGTGGCCAAACCTGTTATGTGAAAATATCATTTGGGGCTTTCCCCTATTAATTCAATTCTATGTGCATAAGTGCTATAAGTACAAAGAAAAAGAGAGAAGAAAAAAATAAAAACCCTATCCTCTAATCACATTCCCCCTAATCTTAATCCCAATACTTATCTTACTATCATAACCTGTCTTTGAACAGATTTACTAGTAACCACGTGTGATTAAACTAACCTACATATATTATCGTGTTCCAGTGACAATCAAATTATCCTTTATGATTAAATGCCTAAGTGCCCCCTTTGTTAATGATAATCATATCAATTGCATAATAGTGAGATTTGGGGCTTATCCCCCTTAATCTTGATTCCATATCTTTAAATTCAGTAAACCAGACCCAAAAGAAAAAAACCTTGGTTAGAGCA
The DNA here is from genome assembly GCA_036172795.1 of Pelodytes ibericus. Lineage (NCBI taxonomy): Eukaryota > Metazoa > Chordata > Amphibia > Anura > Pelodytidae > Pelodytes > Pelodytes ibericus. The sequence goes on along the minus strand of CM069861.1, from coordinate 71,657,611 downwards.
CAACTATAAATGAGCTGGCCTATACACTTTATCATACACCAATAACAGTGAAACAGTCATTTAAATTTGAATGTTTTAGGTATACCATTTACAGACAGTACAAATAGAAACTGTGCTTATTACATATTAATAAGTTTGGGGCTTCTCCACCTTAACCGAAACTACATACAGAAGAAGAGAGAGAAGAAAAAAAACAACAACTTGGTTAGAACACAACTATAAATGAACTGACCTATAAATATTGTCATACATCAATAACAGTGAAGCAGTCATTTAAATTGAATGCCTAGGTATACCCTTCACAAATAGTAACCATACCTATTGCATAATAACTACGTTTTGGGCTTCTCCACCCTGACCCAAATCTGCATAAAAAACAAAAACAATTTTCCCTTCCCCTCTCCCCTACATTCCCCGCCCCTCCTCTCTCCCCTTAATCATTTTCTTCCTCACCCAGACCCTGGCCCTCACGTTCCACTACTCTTATTCTATTCTTCTCTCCCCTTCTCCCCCTTCCCCCCTCCCCCTCCTCCTTCTTTGAGCTGCAGCCAAGCCGCCAAACTATGAGGGTTCTGAAAAGTTTCTCTAACACCTTCATAGATCAAATTGATTTTAGTGGGGAAGCCCCATACGTATTTAATGCCTTTGGCCCTCAAAATTGTTGTATGTTGTGCAAATAGTCTGCGGCAGTTTCTCGTATGCAGTGAGAGATCCTGAAATATCTTCAGATCCCTATACTCTGTGTCCTCTAGGGGCTGATCTCTAACCACTCTAAGCAGCTGAGTCTTAAATCTGAATGATTGGAAACATATTACAATGTCTCTTGGGGCATACTCAGGAGAATTAGGCCGTTTTGTCACCCTTTGGAACCTCTCCATGGATTTGGTATAACTGTCTGGCTGCATGCCCAAAAACTTGAAAAATTCTTCCAAATACTGCTCTAGCTCTCTGATCGTAATTTTTTCCGGGACTCCCCTCAATCTGATGTTATTGCGGCGGGGGCGGTCCTCCATATCCGCTATTTTAAATTCTAGTGTCTCAACTTTTTTCCCGAGAGACTGTGTCAGGTCTCTTTGATTTTCTATCTGGGAAGACAATATAGTAGATTGATCCTCTAATTTATTCAACCCCTCCCCTAAACTGAGGATATCTTTTTGAATAATTACTGTGTTTCCAGACATCTCTTCCTTTATTCTCTCCAATTGAAAGTTAAGACAGCTCTTAAGATAGTCTGGTGAAAGTTTGCCTGTTTCTGGCCACATTTGGACTATGGAGTCTCTGTCAGATACTGGGCCTGTGGCCTCCATTTTATCCGGTGAGCCCCCTTTCTTAGACTCCATTCTGTCCAATTGAGGGTGGGGGGAAAGGCAGAGAGGCGTTTTTCAGTTTTGTTCTCGGATTTGCTTTCTAATTTTTCTTGTTATTTTTTCTCCTTTTTAGGATTGAGTTTTGCCTCTCCTCCCTTTTTAGAAGCCATACTCTCTCAGCCCAAATTCCTTTCCAAATCAACTTACCCCTTTTATCTCAAACTGTCCACAGTTTAAACAGTGCAGAGAAAACAAGTCTCTTCTAATGTAGTTACCTAGGTGCAGTTCCCACTACAATACCGTTCACATATAGCAGAGGTTCCTTGCCACGTGCCCTTCTATTAGCTGTTTATTCAGGCATTCCTTTTACTGAGTTCATTCACCAATGTTCAGAGTCAAGTCAGAGTAGATTTACACCTGTTAAGATATCCACCATTTGAAAGAGATATAAAGTGGTCAAACTCATTTAATATAGATCCATAAGGTACAGTTCATATATACATGAAAAATATACTCACAGCTAATTCCACCTTTTATTAGCTGTATTCCTGGGCAGACCTCTTACTGAGTTCCCTCAGAGGCGTTCCAGAGTCAGTTTAGAGTCAATTTATTCTTATTCCCTCAGGCTATCCGCAATGTACAGGGTGTAGCCAGACGCCACGCTCATCCCATGCAGCCACCTATTGAACAGTTCACGATCCGAAAAGGGGTTACTCACGACTTATTGCTCCCTCTGTTAACTGTACAGTCCAACAGATCTCTTATTGGATATGTTCAGGGGTTCTTCCACCACTCAGATTCTGAACCTCTGGAGACTCCATCAAGCACTCAAGACAGGACCTCCGGATGTCCGACTAATCTTCATGGGTAAGCAATGCAGCATTAGTTCTTCCCATTCCCTTTAGTAAGGGAAGCTATGAGGAGGCTTAGAGGAGGCTGGGGAGAGGTTATGGAGAGGTTGTAGTGGGCTCCCGAAGGAGCCTGTAGTGAGTTCATCCACTCTTCGACATAGGTCCTCGGACCGGCACCCAGCAAACCCCGCGAAACGGCGACGTCATGTCACGTCGTCATCGCTCCTCCCCCCCCAATTCATCCCAAAACAGACCCGGATTTCAAGGTTAAGCTTAACATCTGTAATAGAAATGCGATTGATGGCCCTTAATATTCTTTCGAGTCATTAAGTAGTATACGTACTGCTTCCAGCCCCTCCTCATGGGGTAAGATCATTGACCTTCCTCAATAGATCAGGTGTATCACGTAAACAAGTAGGAAGAGCAAGTGCTACATCCTTAAGATGCCAATCAAGCCACTTAGCGATATGCTCCAGTAAACTTTTGTTGATTTTCAGTATCGAATTCCCCTACATTCAACGCCCCGTCCAGAAGCCTCTTGATTTTTGCCAAAATTTCCAATTCAACCAGTAATTGATACACTTTGACATCTGTTAGTTGTTGAATAATCTCTGCTCTGTAGTCTGGTTAATTCAAGATGACTAATCCCCCTCCCTTGTCTGCTGGGCGAATCACGATGGTGGGGTCTGTGGAGAGGTTTTTAAGCGCTGCTATTTCACACTGAGCAAAATTACATTTTGCTTTCTTCTTCAAAGAAGAGGATTTAACTTCTCAATTAACAGCCTGGATGTAAGTTGCGATAAAATTTTCAACAAATCAATTTCTTGTTCAAACTGATTAGGTAGGTAAGTTGGTCAGGACAAAGGTTAAGCCCTTAGATAATAGGGTCACATCAGTCTCAGATAAATCCCTTTATAAACCTCTACATGTCTATGCATAACAATACAAAATCACACTGACCGAGAAAGAGTATTATTTCTAAATAGAAACACTCTAGATGCATCGAAGGTGGGGGGGGGGGGGAGGGGGAAGAGACCTAATTCTCATTCAAAATAAAATCCCACACCCCATTCAGAATTTAAACCAGTGGGCTTTCTGGTACCCAAATTGAAGATCCAGTAGACCTCCCTTTGAGCCAGAAGGCATCGGAGATCATCTCCTCTAGTGGGTCTAAAAGCCTTTTCTGTTCATTGATGTAGAAAAGCTTTTGCTCCCTCCTGATGCATCCGGAAGTGCTTCCCAATAGGAAACTTTGTAAATTCCTGAGAAATGGAGCTTAAATGCTCTCTCATTCTGACCTTAAGTGGGCAAATCGTACAACCTAAATATTGTTTTTTGCAAATAGTATAAGTAACCAAAAAGACAACTGAAGAAGTATTGCAATTGAGGTACTGAAACTGTAGCTTTGTCCTGTTGAGGTATGTGCATATGTGCATGTGCAGGCAACACATACACACATTGTGTCCACATATAAAGTTCCCTACAGTAGATAGCCAAGTCGACCTGTTGGAAATTTTATTAGTATATTTTGTAAGATCCACTAGGGGATAAAACACTCCCTATGGTCCTGGCCCTTCGACTGGAAAATATGCACCCCCTCTCCACCAAAGGTTTGAGTGGGGGATTAAAGTTAAAGTTCAAAGGTTCCTTTTAATGATTTGGCATATCTGGGAAAAATCCCTACTGTAGGGGGTAGTAAATAGTTCTTCTTCCACTAGTGCGTTTTTGGACTTTTTTGGGTTTCCACACCCCAGTAATGAATTTCTATTGATTTTGTCGACTGACTTTCTAATTTTCAATATTTCTTTGTGGGAGTAGCCCTGTTCGACAAGTCTAACCATAAGGGCATTCGCTTGTATATTATATTTTTTATTAGTCGAACTGTTGCACCTGAACTTTATAAACTGGCCTCTGGGTATACCTTTATTTAAGTGTTTTGGATGACATGAAGACGCGTGTGAAAGAGTGTTGCCTGAATTTGGTTTTATGCATGCGTCTGTTGTTATTCTCTTTTTAACAGAGTAGCCCACTAAGTTAAGATCTAAATAATTAATAGTAGTAGTGTGCTGTGTATATTTAAACGTCAGGTTACAGTCATTCATATTCAATAATAAAATTCAATAAACTGGGCAACACTAGACTCCTCTCCACGCCAAATCAAATTGTCAATATTGCGATAGTACAATTTAATATGAGAGCTGAAGAGTTGATATCTCCAAATATGTGGGAGGCCTCCCACCAGCCCAAAAATAGGTTGGCTGATGAGGGCACAAATCTGGCCCCCATTGCAGTCCCACACCTTTGGAGATAAAAAAATATCCTCAAACTAGAAAAAATTGTGAGTCAAAAGACACTCCGTAGACTCAACCAAAACGTCCCAAAACCCCCAGAGCTAAAAGACCAATCCTATGAGGGATACAGGAGTAAAGAGACCCAATAATAATCACTATGCCAAGTTTGAACATTACCTGCAACAAATGTTTAGTGTCTTGGAAGCTCTGTTACTAGTTTCTGTAGGTGTATTCTGTAATTACATGATTTAATAAATTGATGGCATTTAACTGAAAAAGTCCTGGGTTTGGAGTTTGCGCCCGGACTGGTACTCTTTGTTTTTTGCTCTATTACGCTGGGAGCTTTTATTCATCTGTATTGGGGTTACACCACCTTCCAAGGGACTTGCTCCTTCTGGAAGTCTCAGGTGAGACTCTCTTGATAGGGCAAATGATGGAACGGATGTACCTGTCGATTTCTCCGTTGTTAGGTCAGCATCCGATTTTACAAAACTCACTTGCTTTGGAGTAGAGCTCCGCTGGTTTCTTCGCAGTGATGGTTTCCGCTGCTGATATGTGCTTGTGTGCCAGGTATACACAATATGCGACTATGTTGAATTCATAGTTCCTTTTTCTCTCTTTCAAATTGTTGGTTTTTACGTGTAGTAAGTTCTTTATCCACTTTATGGACATGATCATGTAATTTTTCTTCCAACTCTAAATTTAGGATCTGCAACAAACTGTTGTAAAGCTGTTTGGTTACTTTCTATGTTCTTCTTAACTTCCCATCTTTCTCGTTTCTTCAGTGTCAGCAACTGCTGCATCAACTTTAGGGAACATTCTGTCAAAGTATTTGCAAAAGTCCCTCTTCTGGTACTTAATATGCTGGAAATGTATTTATCCTCAGTCCTCGTGGGATCTACTTTTTAGTTAAATAGTGTTCAAATGAGACTATGTCCCACCATAAAGGTAAATCCTTCCCCATCAGTTTATCTAAATTGGTGAAAAGTATTCTCAGATCCTTTATTGAGGTGCAGTTGGGAAATTCTGATTGAAAAAGTGCTTCCATGTCCATATTACGGTCAGTATTGTCCAAAAATGTAAATGCCTCCATGGCGGGGTCTCTATAAGTGTCTCCAATAAATATATACAAAATGTATACAACAGAGAGGCATGAGCTTCAATGTCCTTTGGGCAAAAGTGAGGATACAAATGATACAAAGTGGGCGCTTGGTAGTGATCAATACAAAGTGAGCAAATAGGTACATTGAAAAAGGAGAGCAAACCGATCCCAATTTGAAGCTTATCTCACTTTCATCCTGCTAAGCCAAAATTCTTCCTTTTCTGGTAGGGAGATCTTCTTCTCACCCAGAAAACCCCAACGGATCATGAGTACAAGAAAATGATTAGTTGCATAATAGGAACTTCATGTTGAACATAGGAGCCTGGACCCAACTTGCAGATAAAAAAAAATATTTAATTCATTATTGATAGACCACACCTCTATCAATTAAAATGCAAACTCTTCTAAACACATTCAAATGTTTTGTTACAAAGTTACAATGTAATGCACAGCTCTCACTGTATTTACCCTAGCTATATTGTACATCGCTCATCAGAATTTGAATGTTTTTAGAAGAGATTGCATTTAAATTGATAGAAGCATGGTCTGTGTCTCCTCCCGTGAGGTATTTAACAAGGGAATTGTGGGAGACACGGTTACCAGCAAGAAGGAAATGCATGTATTGGATATGGCTTGCAAAGTCATTTATTAGTGATTCATGTCACAGAAGCAACTTCATAAGTGCATTTTAATGATATGATTAGATAAACCACTGCTTTAACTGTTGCATCCATTTAATACCTGATGTTCTATGTAGCATTGTAAGAAGTGCATTACTCCTACCAACAGGTGTCACTAAGGAGTGATGACCCTTTGTTCCACCAGGTAAATCCTGGAGGGGGAGGAGAGACTGGATATTTGCTGGTATGGGGGAATTAGACAATACATGTTGAAGGACCAGGAAACAGTATGGTCACAGAAATAAAGAGCTTGGAAACTATTTCTAGTTAAAAGTAAAGCTTTCATCTTGGGCTTAGTTTAGATGCTAAGAAGCTAGGGTTAAGAAGCTAAGTTTTAATGCCTAGTATTATAACTAAAAGTAGAAAGTAACTACTGCAAAACCTCTTTCAAATCATCCATATCGACCTGGAATCAAGAGCCATTTTGGACAAAGCCATGTGCTTTGCTGAACCTGAAGTTAAGTACACATGTTATCTAATTAATACAATGCTATCCTCTTTAATAAAGTTGAAGTGTCTCTGCGTACAGTCCCTGTGTCCGTGGGATTGCGCTACTGCGCATGTGCCCCACGGACAGCCGTTGGTACTTGGAACGCAGAGACTTCTGTCAGAACAGTGTTCTGACAGGCAGGGCAGGCTTTAGGGGCGCCCTCCCGCCCAAAGAAAAAGGGAAAAAAAAAGCCGGTAGAGGCACTGGGTGGGGGAGATCTAAAGATCCCCCCTCACCAGCCCTCTTCTCGGCATGCTCTGCTAGATCCCGGGAGGGGGCGGAGCTAACCGGCTGAGCGGTGTAGCTCCGCCGCCACCCTGTGAAGCAGAGCAGCGTCTGCTTCACGGGGAGCCACTGGCACCATGAGAAAGTGCTGCTCGGCTCCCCATGCCTGCATTAAGCCTGCATTGACCTGGGCTCTGATCTGCTTCACATGGTGGGGGCGGAGCTACACCGCTCAGCCGGTTAGCTCCGCCCCCTCCCTGTATCCACCTTTGGAGGCAAAGGAAGGGGAGGGGTGGGAGAGAGAGACAGGGGCAGTGGGGAGAGAGAGACAGGGCAGCGGGGGAGAGAGACAAAACAGAGGAAGGGCAGGCAGGGGGGAGAGAGAGACAAAAAATCTGGAGGGGGGAGAGACAGAACAGGGGGCGGGGGAGAGACAGAACAGCTGGAGGGGGGAGAGAGAGATACAGAACAGGGGGGTAGAGAGAGAGAACAGAGGGAGGGAGAGATAGACAGAACAGGGGGAAGGGGGAGAGAGAGAGACAGACAGAACAGGGGGGGAGAGAGAGAGACAGGGGGAGGGAGAGAAAGACAGAACAGGGGGAATGGGGAGAGAGAGAGATAGAACAGGGCTAGAGAGACAGAACAGGGGGGAGAGAGACAGAACAGGGGGGGAGAGAGAGACAGAACCGGGGGATGGAGAGAGACAGAACAGAGGAAGGGCAGGCAGGGGGGAGAGAGAGAGACAGGGCAGGGGGGAAAGACAGAACAGGGGGAGGGGGGAGACAGAACAGATGTAGGGGGGAGAGACAGAACAGGGGGAGGGGGAGAGACAGAACAGCTGGAGGGGGGAGAGAGAGATACAGAACAGGGGGGAGATACAGAACAGGGGGTAGAGAGAAAGAACAGAGGGAGGGAGAAAGAGACAGAACAGGGGGTAGAGAGAAAGAACAGAGGGAGGGAGAGAGAGACAGAACAGAGGAAGGGCAGGCAGGGGGGAGAGACAGAAATGGGGAGGGGGAGAGACAGAACAGCTGGAAGGGGGAGAGAGAGATACAGAACAGGGGGTAGAGAGAAAGACCAGAGGGAGGGAGAAAGAGACAGAACAGGGGGAAGGGGGAGAGAGAGAGACAGACAGTCCAGGGGGGGAGAAAGAGACAGACGGGAGGGAGGGAGAGAAAGACAGAACAGGGAGAATTGGGAGAGAGAGAGACAGAACAGGGCTAGAGAGACAGAACAGGGGGGGAGAGAGACAGAACAGGGGGAGAGAGACAGAACAGCTGGAGGGGGGAGAGAGAGACAGAACAGGGCTAGAGAGACAGAACAGGGGGGGAGAGAGACAGAACAGGGGGGGGGGAGAGAGAGACAGAACAGAGGAAGGGCAGGCAGGGGGAGAGACAGAACAGGGGGAGGGGGAGAGACAGAACAGATGGAGGGGGGAGAGACAGAACAGCTGGAGGGGGAGAGAGAGATACAGAACAGGGGGGGAGATACAGAACAGGGGGTAGAGAGAAAGAACAGAGGGAGAGAGAAAGAGACAGAACAGGGGAAAGGGGGAGAGAGAGAGACAGAGAGTACAGGGGGGAGGGAGAGAGAAACAGACGGGGAGGGAGGGAGAGAAAGACAGAACAGGGGTAATTGGGAGAGAGAGAGACAGAACAGGGCTAGAGAGACAGAACAGGAGGGAGAGACAGAACAGGGGGAGAGACAGAACGGGGGGGGGAGAGAGAGAGACAGAACAGAGGAAGGGCAGGCAGGGGGGAGAGAGAGACAGGGCAGGGGGAAGAGACAGAACAGGGGGAGGGGGAGAGACAGAACTGATGGAGGGGGGAGAGACAGAACAGGGGGAGGGGGAGAGACAGAACTGCTGGAGGGGGGAGAGAGAGATACAGAACAGGGGGGTAGAGAGAAAGAACAGAGGGAGGGAGAGATAGACAGAACAGGGGGAACGGGGAGAGAGAGAGACAGACAGAACAGGGGGGGAGAGAGAGACAGAACAGGGGGAAGGGGGAGAGAGAGACAGAGGGGGAGGGAGGGAGAGAAAGACAGAACAGGGGGAGGGGGAGAGAGAGAGACAGAACAGGGCTAGAGAGACAGAACAGGGGGGAGAGACAGAATAGGGGGGGAGAGACAGAACAGGGGGGGAGAGAGACAGAACAAGGGGGGAGAGAGAGACAGGGGGAAGGGGAGCGACAGAACAGCTGGAGGGGGGAGAGAGAGATACAGAACAGGGGGGTAGAGAGAAAGAACAGAGGGAGGGAGGGAGAGAGAGACAGAACAGGGGGGAGAGACAGAACAGGGGGGGGGGAGAGAGACAGAACAGGGGGGGAGAGAGAGACAGGGGGAAGAGGGAGAGAGAGAGACAGACAGTACAGGGGGGGAGGAGAGAGACAGAATAGAGGGAGAGAGAGAACAGGTATGGGGGAGTTAGAGAGAGACAGACAGGGCAATGAAGAGGAAAGGGACAAACATGGGAAGGCAGAGAGTTACATACATGTAATACAGGGGCACCATGGGGTAATCCCGCACAGGGCGCCGGAACACTTAAGGCCCTGCTGACAGATTTCTCGAGCAAATTCTCCTGCGCAATCGCAGGAGAATTTACTCATTGCGCATGCGCACAAAGTTACAGCTGATCACTCAGCTGTAACTTTGTAAAGACTGCGCATGCGCGAGCGGAGCGACGCTACTCACCTCCCGCCTCCTTCACACCACGCTAAGGTGGTAAGTAACACGGAGGGGACGGGACATAAGGGGCAACATAGGGGCAAGCACCCTGGCGAGGGGGGAGCCTTGAGGGCTGCCTCATCTTGATGGGAGTTGTGATCCCCCTGGTGCATCAATAATACAGCAGGAGGATCACAACTCCATCAAGATGAGGCAGCCTTCAAGGCTCCCCTTCTCACCAGGGTGCTTGCCCCTATGTTGCCCCCTTATGTCCTCCCCCCCCCCTGTCCAAATATGTTCTAGCGCCCGTTAATTTAACGTGCTTAATGTCTAGTATAGTATATAACAGTTGTATGTCTGTAACTTTGTTTGTGATATGCTTTTAGATATATTGTTTTTACCGCCAGAGGTATAAATAAAGTATATTATATATATATATATATATCACAACGACTCTTGGTATTCATCTTTACATAATTTATCTGTATTTTTGAATCAAAGAAATTTATTGGTGTGATGTTAGTCTTGTTTGTCTAAATAAATATTTATTAATTATCCTCTATAATAATCTTCAAGTGTCTCTGCGTCCAGTCCCTGTGTCCGTGGGATTGCGCTACTGCGCATGTGCCCCACGGACAGCCGTTGGGACTTGGAACGCAGAGACTTCTGTCAGAACAGTGTTCTGACAGGCAGGGCCGGCCTTAGGGGTGTGCGACCTGTGCGAGCGCACAGGGCGCAACACCCCAGGGGGTGCCCTCCCGCCCAAAGAAAAAAAAAAAAGCCGGTAGAGGCACTGGGTGGAGGAGATCTAAAGCCCTCTGCTCGGCATGCTCTGCTAGATCCCGGGAGGGGGCGGAGCTAACCGGCTGAGCGGTGTAGCTCCGCCCCCACCCTATGAAGCAGAGCAGCGTCTGCTTCACGGGGAGCCACTGGCACCATGAGAAAGTTCTGCTCGGCTCCACATGCCTGCATTAAGCATGGGGAGCCCGAGCAGCACCTTCTCTTGCTGACGCTGATCTTCTTCACAGGGTGGGGGCGGAGCTACACCGCTCAGCCGGCTAGCTCCGCCCCCTCACTGTATCCACCTTTGAAGGCAAAGGAAGGGGAGGGAGAGAGAGACAGGGGCAGGGGGGGTGAGAGAGACAGGGCAGGGGGGAGAGACAGAACAGGGGGAGGGGGAGAGACAGAACAGCTTGAGGGGGGAGAGACAGAACAGGGGGAAGGGGGAGAGAGAGAGACAGACAGAACAGGGGGGGGGAGAGAGACAGAACAGGGGGAAGGGGGAGAGAGAGACAGACAGGGGGAGGGAGGGAGAGAAAGACAGAACAGGGGAAGGGGGTGAGACAGAACAGCTGGAGGGGGAGAGAAAGAACAGCTGGAAGGGGGAGAGAGAGATACAGAACAGGGGGTAGAGAGAAAGAACAGAGGGAGGGAGAAAGAGACAGAACAGGGGGAAGGGGGAGAGAGAGAGACAGACAGTACAGGGGGGGGAGAAAGACAGAACAGGGGGAAGGGGGAGAGAGAGACAAACGGGGAGGGACGGAGAGAAAGACAGAACAGGGGGAATGGGGAGAGAGAGAGACAGAACAGGGGGGGCTAGAGAGACAGAACAGGGGGGGAGAGAGAGACAGAACAGGGGGGGAGAGAGAGACAGAACAGGGGGGAGAGAGAGACAGAACAGAGGAAGGGCAGGAGAGAGACAGAACAGCTGGAGGGGTTGAGAGACAGAACAGGGGGAGGGGGAGAGACAGAACAGCTGGAGGGGGGAGAGAGAGATACAGAACAGGGGGGTAGAGAGAAAGAACAGAGGGAGGGAGAGAGACAGAACATTGGTAAGGGGGAGAGAGAGAGACAGACAGAACAGGGGGGGAGAGAGACAGAACAGGGGGAAGGGGGAGAGAGAGACAGACAGGGGGAGGGAGAGAAGGACAGAACAGGGGAAGGGGGAGAGACAGAACAGCTGGAGAGGGAGAGACAGAACAGCTGGAAGGGGGAGAGAGAGATACAGAACAGGGGGTAGAGAGAAAGAACAGAGGGAGGGAGAAAGAGACAGAACAGGGGGAAGGGGGAGAGAGAGAGACAGACAGTACAGGGGGGGAGAGAGAGACAGAACAGGGGGAAGGGGGAGAGAAAGACAGAACAGGGTGAATGAGGAGAGAGAGAGACAGAACAGGGGGGGAGAGACAGAACAGGGGGGGAGAGAGAGACAGAACAGGGGGGGTGAGAGAGACAGAACAGAGGAAGGGCAGGAGAGAGACAGAACAGAGGAAGGGCAGGAGAGAGACAGAATAGAGGGAGAGAGAGAACATGTATGGGGGAGTTAGAGAGAGACAGGGCAATGAAGAGGAAAGGGACAAACATGGGAAGGCAGAGAGATACATACATGGGGGGGGGGGGGCGCCATGGGGGAATCCAGCACAGGGCGCCGGAACACTTAAGGCCGGCCATGCTGACAGATTTCTCAAGCAAATTCTCCTGCGCAATCGCATTCGAATTTACTCATTGCGCATGCGCACAAAGTTACAGCTGATCACTCAGCTGTAACTTTGTAAAGACTTTGCATGCGCGAGCGGAGCGACGCTACCCACCTCCCGCCCCCTTCACACCACGCTAAGGTGGTAAGTAACACGGGGGGGGGACATAAGGGGGCAACATAGGGGCAAGCACCCTGGCGAGGGGGGAGCCTTGAGGGCTGCCTCATCTTGATGGGAGTTGTGATCCCCCTACTGCATCAATAATACAGCAGGAGGATCACAACTCCCATCAAGATGAGGCAGCCCTCAAGGCTCCCCCCCTCACCAGGGTGCTTGCCCCTATGTTACCCCCTTATGTCCCCCCCCCTCCACATATGTTCTAGCACGCGTTAATTTAACAGGTTAATGTCTAGTTTTATTAATAATTGTTTAGCATAATTTAGCATACAGCAGGCCACGACCGCATCAATGTGTAAGGTGTGCCTCAATTTGTTTTGGTGTCGGACGTCGCCTGGGCAGTCATTTTATTGTTTCTACTGAATAAAGAATTGAAGATTATTTTTTTTTATCTGCAAGTCGGGTCCCGTCTCTTATGTTCAACGTGAAGTTCCTATTATGCAACTAATCCTTTTCTCTTCTGTGGAGCTCTGCTAAACTCTTGTGTTTAAAAGCTGAATCCTCTTGACTCCCGCTACCAATGTCCTTTTCACTCTCCCCTCGACCTGATCCCTGACTTGCCTTTTCTATTTTTTCTTCCTTTTCTTTTTTTTTACTGCTGTGTGTAGTAAAAATGGTGGTCTTGACATATGCTCATTATGATGCACATATTGCTCAGCAGTAACATTTTGTTTACCATCAGTAACGTACAAATACAAATTTATCTGGCATCTCTCATATTGGCGCACTCTGATCTCTATGTAAGGGAAAACACTGTTGAACCTCCTACATCAACTGATAATGCTTATGTGGATCCATATACGTTTTTAACATGTAAGAGATGCACTCTCCTATGAAATGTGCTCAGAATTTTTGAAGAGCATAACTGTTACTATGAAGAGCATAACTGTAGAAAATGTCTTGTGTTCAGCGGATGGGAAATGTTATCCTCCTCCTTACTGTACATGTCATGAATATGTTCTTTTTTTTTCATAAAAAAAATGTTATAAATGAAAAAACAAAAAAGCACACAAAAGAAGAAGAAAATTCCCAAAAGGTTACCACTCTGTTCTTACAAGGAGATGTACTACTAACTCTTAATGGGTCTAAATAATCTGCTATGGTAGATGTTTACATCTCTTGGACTGAAGAAAAACTTTATATCGGTGGTACCATAGAGATATATCCATATCAGTGTCAAGAAACTGTATCATAAATCTTTGAAAATTCAACATCTAGGTAGCTAGAAAAAAGGTTTACATTCTAAGTTAAGAATTAATGGTTGCAGGACTAAGAGACAATTGGGCTAAATTACTAGTGTATGAGCAGGATTGTTTATAAACACACTCCAATTCAGTACAAGTAGGAATCTGAATATCTTAAATAAGCAGAATTTATAATAATTACTATGTGCACAGTATAGATTATACATCTATATAAGACAAATATTTTTTAATTTTTTGATTTTTTTTTATTGTATATTATTTAATGGTTATCACAATTTATAAAAAAAAAAAGACAAATACAACATACGACAACTTAAATTCGGCACCATCATGTAACTCAGGTAGCGGGTGTACAAAGGTAAACAACACTAACAAAATCGTTAAATAAAATATCACTAGTGGAGGATCACATTCCCTCATAGTAACAAGCATTAGTGGGACTGATAATTCGCAAACCAGTTACCTAAAATGCAGTTTAAATTATCGTTCAAAGTTTTCGTTTGAATGTTACTACTTCGCTTGTGGAGCATAATATCCATATTCGAACAGTATTTGTAATAGAGGTGCGTGCTTACAAACAATTAACATAGGTGTAGAGAGAGCAGGGCAAAACAGTTACCAGTGATCATTTACGGTTAACCAATTGAGTCCTTCGGCGATGGGAGGAGAAGCGTCAGCGGATCGGCAAAGAGTTGCAATTCAGGGTTGCCCAGTGACTGGGTTAAGGGTATATTATGAGGGGATGCAAATGCTGAAATCACTGGGTTCCAGATTTTAAAATAGGAGGAGAGATTCGTATTTTCTAAATAAAAAAGTTTTTCCATATTAAGTTGGTAATAAATTTGGGATCTTATCTCTGTCTCTGAAGGAGTTTCCATTTTCTTCCAGTATCTTCGTAGCCATTAAAACATGAATTGCTAATTTTTTTGAAGATATATTCATATCTGGCATCTCAAGATGGTATAGAAAATTTTTGGGGGTAAGGTTTCCCACCTCTAGGTGTAACTCTGAGAGGATTTTAACCAGGACAGTACGTAGTACATTGAGATTTTTGCAGTCACACCAGATGTGTTTTATATTACCAATGTCTTTATTGCATCTACAACAAAGTGGAGAGGTGTTTGATTGAAATTTAGCAAGTCTTCAGGGGACCCAGTACCACCTATGTAATAATTGTATATATAGTTCTTGTAAAGCAATGCAGTGAATTGATTTTTTCATCAAGTTAACTGCTCTAAACCAAGTTTGTGAGGAGTAGGCTTTCCTCAAATCAGTTTCCCATTTAGTTATCGTATCATATTTCTCTTCCCCCACTTCTAGTTGTTGCGATGCCTTCAGAATTTGGGAGGATATTTTTTGGTGAGAGTCATACAAAAAAAATTCTAAAGGGAATCGGTTTTAAGTTGGAATTTTTTAAGGAAGTCTTTAAATCGAATGTATGAAAAAAATTCCTCCTCTAGTAAGTTGTAGTTCTGTTACAAAACCGGGAAAGAAAGTACGTTAGAATCCCCAAATAGATCCCCTATCCTCTCTAAACCGGATTTATACCAATTATCTAGGTTCATATCTTTTATAAAGAGCTTCAACATACTGATAGAGGCCCGAGATGCTATTTGGTTATCCAAGAAAAACTTTGATTTAATTGCGCTGATGGATAAAAACACATTATGTATCACCAGATTTGCTATTTTTAATAAATCAAACTTTTGCCTATCCAGCCAGAAAAGAATAAAGGGGTCTATATTGCCACATACTTCCCTTTCGTACTGGTACCAACTTTTATTCTTTGAATTCTTATTTCCCCACGAAAGAAAATGGGAAAACATTATTGAATCATGCATGTGGTATATGTTTGGGAAGGACAGACTGCCCTGAGACATGGGTTTTGACATCATATAGAATTGAATTCTGGGTTTCTTGCCACCCAAACGAACTCGACAAACAACCTGTGGAACATAGATAGAAGTTTCCTTGGAACTCTCAATGGAATAGTAAGTAACAAATACTCCAATTTAGGAAGCAAATATGCCTTAATCAGGTTAATCTTGCCCATCCAAGAAATCAGGATTTTCCTCCAAGCTTTGACCTTATTCTCGAATTCTTTATATAGTCCCAGATAGTTACATTTCACTACATTCTTTATGTCAAATTTAAGGTCGATGCCCAGATATTTAATTTTTTCATTTGACCAATTAAAGTGGTAGGTCTGCTTGAGAAATATATCCTGGGTCTAAGCGAGATTTTTACAAATAACCTGTGTCTTGGAGAGATTAATCTTATAGTTGGAAAAGTGACTAAATTCCTCCACGCATCGTTAGTCTTCCGGGATCGAGCTTTCCGGGTGTGAGAGGGTTAATATAACATCATCTGCATAGAGCAGTATTTTTATTTTTCCGCAATTAATCCCAAATATTCAGTGAGTTTGTCTGTTTTTATTTTAACATAATAAATTTTAGTATATATAGAACATTATTAGAACAATGGCCTTAATACATTATACAAATCTAGGGTCTTATATATCGCGCTCAAGTTCTCAATATATTATCATAAAACTCTGTACAAAAATCAAACACACATACATAAAAACATGTGCTCTCATACAGACCAGCATATATCAAATATTGTCAAGAGGCTATATAGGGTGTATGCATATCCAGTCATGGATGTTCCCTACCATAAGCCTGTCATAAATCCCATGCTTTCTGGCTAATTGAATTCCTCAGTTTTCCAAATCCATTTCATACGAAATCTGGGCTTTTAACTTGATCCAGACTGGATCTCATGTAATTTCCATGATCTGGTTATGAGGAGCTTAGCTGCCAATAAAACATGTGTCCCTAAATATCTCTCAGTTTTAGATAATCTAGGCCAGCCCAGATGAAGGAGTGCTACAGCTGGGGATCTTTTAAAAATCCTAGCAGTAATATTATTTCAAAGGGAGAAAAACCATATCCCAAAACTTCTCCAATCCACTACACTCCCACATGGCCAGATTAACACGTTGTAGGCCCCTGGGCTACAGGTATTGTGAGGCCCCCAGTAAAAAATAAGATGACTTTACATTAAAAAAGTTTTACTAGTAATTTATATGCCCATTAATATGCCACTATTAGTATGGCCAATAATATGCCACTATTAGTATGCACACTAATATGTCACAATATGCCCAATAATATGTCACAATATGCCCAATAATATGCCACAATTATTGGCCCACTAATATGCCACAATTAATATGCCAATTAATATGCCACAGTAAATATGCCCAATGTGCCGCAATGAATATGCCCAATAATATGCCACTATTGGTATGTCCAATCATACACCACTATCGGGAAGCCCACTAATGTGCCACAATTAATATGCCCAATAATATGCCACTATTAATATGCCCAATAATATGCCACAATTAGTATTCTCACTAAAATGCACAATTAATGTGCCCAATAACATGCCACAATTAATATGCCCAATAATATGCCACAGGTAATATGCCCCAATTAACATGCACAATAATATGCCACTATTGGTATGTCCACTAATATGCCAAAATTAATGTGCCCAATAATATGCCACTATTAATATGTCACTATTAGTATGAACACCTCTTTGATAGAAAACAGAATGGAAAGACTAGGATGGAGCGCTACAGATAGATATTTCCCAAAAAACACCACATGTGGCAAACTAAAAAATATACTTATATTCAGATAACTTTCAAATTGCTGAAATGGCAGTCTTTGGTCCTTATAATCTTCCACACCAGGTATTTCCTAGAAGAATGAAATAAGGGGACAGACAATAGTGCTCTCTGTGTATAGAGACAAAACTAGATATTGCTGTCTATATATCCCCTTCTGCACATAATATTTAAAGGACCTCACACACATTACTCTCCTGTAGTCTCCAAACCAGTGGCTGCAGTTTGCAGACTTAAAAAGCACCCAACTAGTCACCTATTAAGTAACATCTGGTGTCACTCAGTTCTCACATGCTTGCAAGCAGGGCCCTCTATGATGGCGCCGCCGTGTGGAAGGGACTTCCTATGGCAATAGCTAATTCTTTGGCAGCGTATAGTGTGGAGGAGTATGCGCTGCACTGCGCAAGCGCATGCGCACATTCTCTGGAACCATAGCAGCGGATCCGGGACAGGACCTTGTGGTAAGTATTACACACGCAGAAGAAGCGCGTGTCAAGCAACGGCTAAGGTAAGCAGGACGTGTCCTACAGCGCGACGGCACTGATGTGACACTACCCCCCTCCCGACAGGCGCAGTACGGGCGCCCGGAACCCGGTTTATCAGGAAAACTAGCATGAAAAGAGCGCACCCTAGAAGGAGCATGGACATCAGTAGAATCAACCCATGATCTCTCTTCAGGGCCATAACCCTGCCAGTGAACAAGATACTGCAAACGACCCCTGTAATGTCTAGAATCGAGGATAGAGGACACCAAATATTCTTCTTGACCTTGCACCAGAACAGGATCAGGAGGACGAACAGGAGGGGAGAATTGATTAGAAACCACAGGTTTAAGCAAGGAGACATGGAAGGTATCATGGATGAGCATTCAAGGAGGCAGTTCAAGCGAATACGAGACATCGTTGACACAAGAGCGAATCTTATAAGGTCCAATATATTTAGGACCGAGAGTATAGGAGGATTGTCGAAAATGGAAATTCTTAGTGGACAACCAAACCAAATCACCAGGCTTGAAAGAGAAAATACGAGACCTCTTCCTATCGGCAAAGGATTTCTGCGTTTGCTTCACAGCAAGCAAATGTCTGGATAAGGTAGTCCAATGAGAAGTGAGATCAGCAATAGCGTGGTCCGCGGCCGGGATGTTCGATGGACTAGGTTCCAGAGGTCAAAGGGAGGGCTCAACTCCGTACATGGCACGGAAGGGTGACATTTTCAAGGAACTATGATATGCACAATTGTAAGAGAGTTTCGCAAGGTATAAAAAAATCAACCCAATCAGACTGGTCGTTGTCAACATAAGACCTGAGATATTGCTTCAAAACCTGGTTCGTTCTCTCAGTTTGTCCATTGGTTTGGGGATGGTACGCAGAGGAGAATTTCAGAGAAATACCAAGCAGCCGACAAAGTGTTCTCCAAAATCTAGAGACAAATTGAGTACCACGATCAGAGACAATGGATTGAGGAACCCCGTGGATCCGCACTACCTCTTTTAAAAAGACTTGAGCAAGGGTAACTGCGGAGGGTAATTTCTTCAACGCAATGAAGTGGGACAATTTAGAAAAGAGATCCACAACTACGAGGATAGTAGTATTACCCCGAGACTGCGGGAGGTCAGTAATGAAATCCATAGCTATATGGGACCAGGGTTGTTTAGGAACAGGCAATGGACATAAGAAACCATAGGGCTTGGTTCTGAGTGTCTTACATCGAGCACATTTAGCACAAGCAGTAACGTAATCACGGGCATCACGGGAGAGGATAGGCCACCAAAAATATCTATGGAGAAGAAATTTAGTGTTGGCGACTCCGCTATGTCCGGCGATGGGAGAGTCATGCGCCCAGGATAGTACAGCCATTCTGAATCTAGGTTGGACAAAATAACGGCCAGGGGGCATCGCAGGCCCTTCGGTCTAGGATATTGAGTTCTGGAAATCCGTTGTAACAGTACTGGAGAGACTACCGCAATGATCTGAGTGGAAGGGAGGTAGCACGTTCATGTATTCGTGACAAGGCATCTGCTTTTTTATTTTTGGACACGGGACGGTAGGTCAGTACGAAATTGAATCGGGTAAAAAATAACGCCCATCTGGCCTGTCGGGGATTAAGTCTTTTAGCCTTCTTAATGTAAAGGAGATTCTTGTGATCGGGCAGAATGGTAATAGGAATAATTGTGCCTTCCAATAAATGTCTCCATTCTTCTAGGGCCATTTTAATGGCTAGTAGTTCCCTATTACCGACATCGTAATTACATTCAGCAGATGTGAACATTTTAGAAAAATAAGAGCAAGGATGAATACGATTGGTTGTTTGATCTCTCTGTGACAAAAAAGCTCCAGCACCGAATTCTGATGCATCAACCTCCAAAATAAAAGCCCTCTTTTGGTCATAGGTGGTCTCTCCCACCAGGGGTTGTAGCCCCACTTTTTTACATCACCCCTCATCCCCCCCCCTTTCCCTCCCACCTTCTTTAACTCCCACCTTCACTTCACCCATAATTTTGCTCTTTACCCTCTTTGTTTTCTCACCTCACCACTTTTTTCTTCCTAATATTCCTATCACTAATATGTTATCCCCTGACTTACCTTTGATATTTTTACTTCCTAATGTATATCTTATTTCCTTGCTGAATTATACCTATATTTTGTAAAAACGAATAAACATTTATTTACAAAAAAAAAAAAAGATAACAGGAGCTGTAATAAAAGCTTTTTTGAGTTTTTTGAAGGCTTGGGTGGCTTGGGGATACCAGGTCTTAGGATTAGCACCTTTTCTGGTGAGCGCTGTTATGGGTGATACTATTTTAGAGAAGTCTCTGATAAATTTTCTGTAGTAGTTGTCGAACCCTAAAATGCGTTGGATGCCTTTTAGGTTGGTGGGAGGTGGCCAGTCTTCAATAGCCAGAACTTTGTCAGGGTCCATCTCGAGGCCGTTTTCTGTAATGATGTAGCACAGAAACTTGATTTTATTCTTTTCAAATTGGCATTTCTCAGCTTTGGCGAATAACGTATGTTCTCTCAAGCGTTGGAGTACTTGTCTTACTTGAATCCTGTGTTCTTGGATATATCGGGAGTAGATTAGAATATCATCCAAGTATAACATGACATGGGACAATAACATATCACGGAAGATATCTTTCATGAAATTCTGAAACACTGCGGGGGCGTTACATAGGCCGAAGGGCATCACTAACTATTCGTAGTGGCCATATCTGGTATTGAATGGCGTCTTCCATTCGTCATTCTCGCGGATACGGATGAGATTGTATGCCCCACGCAGGTCTAATTTGGTAAACACCGTAGCTTCCCTGAGTTGATCATGTAATTCAGCTATCAAAGGTAGAGGGTATTTATTTTTTACAGTGATTTTGTTTAATCCTCGATAGTCGATACATGGTCTGAGAGAGCCTTCCTTTTTAGCTACGAATAAAAACCCTGCCCCCGCAGGAGAGGAAGATGGTCTTATAAAGCCCCTTTTAAGGCTTTCGTCAATGTATTGTGCTAATGCTTGATTTTCTGGTTCAGAGAGCGGATAAGTACGTCCTGAAGGAGGCGAAGTGCCGGGCAAGAGTTCGATAGCACAATCATAGCTTCTATGAGGAGGGAGAGTTTCAGCACGTTCTTTAGAAAAGACATCTAGAAATTCCCAATAATGAGCAGGAACTATAGATCGAGGATCTTCAGGGGTAAGTTCAAGAACCGAGTAGACCTTGATAGGCTGATGACAACACGTATTCTTGCAATGATCACTCCAGGCAGTAATCTCACCTTGAGACCAATCGATGATGGGGTTGTGTTTCTGTAGCCATGGCATACCAAATATGACTGGAAGAAGAGGACTACATAGGGCGTCAAAAGTAATCTCCTCAGAGTGGAATATCCCAATCTTAGCTTCTAATAAAATAGACTCTTCAGAAATGAATCCAGTACCGAGCGGAGAGCCATCTAAGGAAGCAATGGACTACTTTGTTTTTTGTAAGTGAAGAGAATCCCTTGTTGCATAGCCCAATTCTTGTCAATAAAATTTCCAGCAGCTCCAGAATCGATGAAGGCTTGTGTGGTCACTTGGTGACCTTTCCACCGGAGCGTGATTGGTATTAACATTCTGGGATGAGAAGGAGGCATAAGGACAGAAATGCTCAGTGGATTGCCCCCTTTTTCCACTAAGCATGGAAGTTTCTCTGTTTCTGAGGACAGTACCGGGCCATGTGTCCTTTTTGACCACAATATAAACAAAGACCCTTGGACCTCCTCCTTTGTTTTTCATCCTCAGACAAGCGTAACACGGGCCCAATCTCCATAGGTTCTGCTGGAGGGTTAGAGGTTTCTTGACTGGGATTCTGAGGGAAATAGGGGGGCTGAAGTTTGAAAAACCTGGGGTTCCTGTCCCGATCTCTCTCTCTCTCATTACGCCTTTCTTGATTGCGAGCATCAAGTCTTAAGCAGAGTGCAATTAAACTTTCTAGATCATCTGGTAAGTCACGGCACGTGAGAGCATCTTTAAGGGAGTCATTAAGGCCTCTTCTGAAGGCCGCTCTGAGTGCACTTGCGTTCCAGTCGGTCTCATAAGCAAGAGTCCTGAATTCTATAGCATACTGAGCTACCGTCTTCCTACCCTGGGTTAATTCCATGAGACTAGGTTCAGCGGATTCTCGTCTACCGGGTGCATCGAAGACAGCACGAAATGCTGAAATTAAAGATTCAGCATTATCCAGGAGTGGGGAGTTTCTTTCGAGTAATGGAGAGGCCCAGGCCAGAGCTTCACCCCTAAGTAAATTAATAATGAAGGCCACCCGAGATGAGTTTGAGACAAAGGTCTGTGGTTGAGTCCGAAAGTGTAGGAGGCATTGATTGAGAAACCCTCTACATTCCTTGGGAGCTCCTGCATATTTATCTGGGACCAGCATTATTGGAGGTTTAGCAGCTCCATGGGCACCTAAGTCAGATGGTTCTGGAGCTGGTACCGAACGGGCTGCTGCTGGAGGGGCCATCGTCAGAGATCTTAGTAATTCAGTGACGGTGTCTAATTTCTGATCAAGACTCTGGAGCTGTGATGCATGGGAAGCCAATATCTGGTCCTGATGGTCTTGTCTGGAAGACACTCGGGCTAAATCTGCGGGTTCCATAGTAAAGGGTTGTGATAACTGTCACGTTCAGGAGCGAGGTTGGAACCGCTTTGCAGAGAAATAGAGGTTAGTGCAACGAACCCCGGTAATAGAACAGAATTCTTCGGCCTGAAGGAAGTCCACCTTATGGTTGAGCCTCAGGTTTCGTTCCCCCAGGTCTTTTGCACTCTGCACTACTGCCAGAGTATCGAAGCTGAAACCAAGGTACTGGACTGGAAGCTGTAACAGGACCGAAGCGGAGGTATAGGACAGGAAGCTGAAACAGGACCGAGGCGGAGGTAACAGGACTGGAAGCTGCAACAGGACCGAGGCGAAGGTAACAGGGACACAGGCAAAAGAGTAGTCAGGCAGGCGATAAGTCGAGGCTGGCAGAGTTCAGGCGAAGTCAAAACAGGCAACAGGTCAGGACAGGCGGCAAACAGGCAGGGTCAGGTTAGCAAAGTTCAGCAACAGTAATATAGAATAGGAAGTACAAAAACGCTAGTAAAGGCTCAAGGCACTATCACAGGAAAAGGTTGAATGCAGACTGAGCCTTTAAATATCCCTCCAAGGCAAGTCTCCGCCTCTGGGATGAAAATGAGGCTTGGAAAGCAAACTAGGAAGTAGCATAAAAACCAAGATGGCGCCGCCGTGTGGAAGGGACTTCCTATGGCAATAGCTAATTCTTTGGCAGCGTAAAAGTGTGGAGGAGTATGCGCTGCACTGCGCAAGCGCATGCGCACATTCTCTGGAGCCATAGCAGCGGATCCAGGACAGGACCTTGTGGTAAGTATTACACGCGCAGAAGAAGCGTGTGTCAAGCAGCGGCTAAGGTAAGCAGGACGTGTCCTGCAGCGCGACGGCGCTGATGTGACATGAACATGGTTCCTCCTCATCATCATCATCCTCCTCCAAAACTGTGCCCTGGATTGACAGTTGTGTACCTGGCCTATGCTGGTGCAGGAACCCACCCTCCAAGCCGCTTGTGAATGACTGGTCTGATAACCGTGGAAATGACCCCTCTTCTTCCTCCTCCTCTTCCTCCTGTGCCACATCCTCTTCCATCATCGCCCTAAGCGTTTTTTCAATGAGACATACACGCGGGATAGTAAGGCTGAGAACGGCGTCATTGGCACTGGCCATGTTGGTGGAGTACTCTAAAGAGTGCAAAATGGCACACAGGTCTCGCATGGAGGCCCACTCATTGGTGGTGAATTGGTGCTGTTCCGCAGAGCGACTGACCCGTGCGTGCTGCAGCTGATACTCCACTATCACCTGCTGCGGCTCGCACAATCTCTCCAGCATGTGCAAGTTGGAGTTTCACCTTGTGGGCACGTCGCATATGAGGCGGTGAGCGGGAAGACCTAAGTTACGCTGCAGCGAAGCAGGGTGAGAACGCCTAAAGTGCGCACAGACGGCCCACACTTTCTGGGTATTTTTCAGGAATTTATGCACCACCAAATTCAGCACATGCGCCAGGCAAGGGATGTGCATCAAACCGGCTAGGCCCAGAGCTGCTACAAGATTTCACCCATTATCGCACACCACCAGGCCGGGCTTGAGGCTCAGTGGCAACAACCACTCATTGATCTGTTGTTCCATGCCCGTCCACAGCTCCTGCGCGCTGTGGGGTTTTTCCCCCAAACATATGAGTTTTAAAAGAGCCTGCTGTCGTTTCCCCCTGGCTGTGCTGAAGTTGATGGTGAATGTGTTACGCTGACCGGATAAGGAGGTGGTAGAGGAGAAGGAAGAAGCTGAGTAGGAGGAGGAGGCAACAGGAGGCAAAGAGAAATGCCCTGCAATCCTCAGTGGCGGAAGGACATGCGCCAAACTGCTCTCTGCCTCAGGCCCAGCCGACACTACATTTGCCCAGTGTGCAGTTAGGGAGATATAGCGTCCCTGCCCGTGCTTACTGGTCCACGTATCTGTGGTTATGTGGACCTTGCCACAGATGGCGTTGCGCAGTGCACACCTGATTTTGTCCGCCAATTGCTTGTGCAGGGAAGGGATGGCGCGCCGGGAAAAGTAGTGGCGGCTGGAAACCACGTACTGTGGGACAGCCACCGCCATCTGGTTTTTAAAACTGTCCGTCTCTAACAGACGGAATGACAGCATTTCAAAGGCCAGGAATTTCGCGGGTGGGTCGGGCCATACTTCCTCTTTCTCTCCAGTGTTTGGGAGATGGACAGCTGAAAACTTCCATGGGACAGTGTGGAGATGCTTGGGGACGGTGGCGGACATAGTGGCATTGCTGCCACTTCCTCTATTTGCTCGGTGGCAGGTGCCACTGTGACTCCAGAGCTGGAGGAAGAGGCTAAGACAGCAGTAGAAGAGGAAGCAGGAGGAGCCTGAGACCTTTTTTGGGTTTTGAGATGCTTACTCCACTGCAGCTCGTGCTTTGCATGTAGATGACTGGTCATGCAGGTTGTGCTCAGGTTTAGCACGTTTATGCCTCGCTTCAGGTTCTGATTGCATAGCTTGCAAACCACTCGTGTCTTGTCGTCAGCACATTGTCTAAAGAACTGCCATGCCAGGGAACTCCTTGGAGCTGTCTTTGGTGTGCTCGGCCCCTGGGTGTGGTGGGCAGTAGCAGGCGTACTGTCTAGGGAACGGCCACTACGGTTTTGCACCCTGCTCCCTCTTATGCTGCGCTGGTGCCTCTTTGCGACCACCGCCTCTTCCTCCAGGTTTGATGGCCCCGCTAGCAGAGTCATCAAAAAGCAAAAGAGACTGCTGCATGACTTGTGGCTCAGACTGCTTGGCTGATTTGCAAGGGGGTGAGGTGAAAAACAGATGGCCATGGGCTGCAGGTGTCAACAATGTGAAGGAACTGGAGGCACTGTCAGCCACCCAATCTAATATCGCCTGTACTTGTTCTGGCCTCACCATTCTAAGAGCGGCATTTGGGACTACCAAATAATGCTGAAGGTTCTGTCGCGTACTAGCACCTGAGGAAGGTGTTTCACTTGTGCATATAGCTGGCACAGATCGACCACATCCCCTACTTGCAACAGGAGCTCCACCAACACCAGCAGCACCACGACCAGGGCCACGTCCCTTATTTGACGCTCTCCTCATTCTTTGCGGTCACCCACCAAAGTAACAGATGGTTTATGTCAGGCGACAATGTAACCGGCAATAGTCAACCATTTTTTTTTGTTTTTTTTTTTTTTGTTTATTGAACTGCAAGAAATGCAAGATGAAAATGTACTATTTAGCACCCAAAACAATTAGAATTTTTCAAAGTGCGCTGTAAGCACAGTATTTGACGGTTCTATTTGACTCTCAGATATGAAGTGCAGGACGCAAATGTAATATTTAACACCAACAAATTGCAGTATTTAAAAATGCCTAGATGTTGCCCACTGAGCTGACAGAATCGGATTAAAGTCATGTGCCTGGCACACATGCAGTTGCAAGTGTACTGCACTCTGTGGCACTGGGCTCAGGGCAGGGTACAAATATGTAGTATAGCACCCACTAAAATAATCACTGTCATTTGAATAATCGCTGTAGTTTGAATGATCGCTGTAGTTTGCAGATTCAACACCAGAATTTTTTTTAATCTGTCCCTCACAGCTGCAGCATCCTCTCCCTACACTAAGAAGAGCTCATGTGATGTGCGTGTACGTGACTCCAGCTTATATATAGAGGCTGGGTCACATGCTGCACTGGCCAATCACAGCCATGCCATTAGTAGGCATGGCTGTGATGGCTTCTAAGGGCAAACGAGTCAAATGCTTGTTGATTGGCTGCCCTGCAGCCTTTCAAAATGCGCCATTAAACCGCCGAACCCCAATCTCCAACACGAACATACAGTGGAATGTCTGTGTTCGGGTCCAGGGTCCAAAAACCGTAATGTTCGATACGAACCCGAACCGTGCGGTTTGGGCAACACTACTTGTCCATGGTGTTCATAGTCTCCTCCACTTTATGCCGTCACCATGGCAACGTGATGCCGTTTCCGGAAGTTCCTACATTAAATATTTACGGTTATATGAATCTATGCTGGGGACACAACCACAGCTGTGTAAGCTTTGATTTTATGTTTTTTCACAGGCTATATTTAGTATGTAAGGGGATTTCTTCCCCACTGTTTTTATGCACCAGCACCCACCAGCTGAAGATGTTTTTTTACGAAACACGTCATGTCTGGTGTTTTTCTTAGTGCAATAAGTTTGTTAGTGCAATAGCGCTTTCTTTTGCGGATGCTTAATTACCAGGCCAGGTGAACTAAAAACTATGGGTAAGTGTCTGTATGTACATCCTTTTTCACATTTTTTGTATTTTATACTATTATTCTTATATGCTGTGTTTTTAAGTAGCTTTATTTAAAACTATAGCTTTAAGAGTTTTTCTCCTACCTGCTTTGAGGTGAGTGCGCTGATCTTTGGATTTTGTATACATATTTGGTCTCAGCAGCACCCCTTATAATATAATATATGCTAGTTTAGGTGAGTGCATTCCTTTTGGATTTGTTTGTATAGTAGAGGCTATAACTAGGCCTCTGGTTTAGCACCCCTCCCCATCACAGGTGCTCCATAACTGGTGTCCTGATCTATAAATTGCAGCTATCTGTATTATACAATAGGAAGGCCTTTTGGTCCCTGGTAAGTAATACATATAAAGAGATTAAGCCCCATAAGCAACAGTATTTAGTGTTAGGACACACCAATATTGGAGTACTTTGACGTAGTGGTGGGCTTAGCATAATATGGCCATATATGTGACTAAATCTCCAATTTTGTTATCTTAGTAAGACAGGTATTTTTAAGTAGCTTTATTTAAAACTATAGCTTTAAGAGTTTTTCTCCTACCTGCTTTGAGGTGAGTGCGCTGATCTTTGGATTTTGTGTGTATATATATATATATATATATATATATATATATATTGTTTTTTGAGCTTTTAGGCAGTAATTGACACAATAACTAATTTTATCCTTATTATTATTTTTTTAACATATTTATTTTTCTCACACAATTTTCTAAAGCTTTGGAACTTTCTTGGAACTGTTAATGTTGTTTTTAACTATTGTGTTGACTTTTTCAGTATTGTTTTTTTGCACTAATAATTTACCAGGTGCAATTAACCTGCCACTAATGTACAGGGCCGCCATCAGGAATTTCAGAGCCCCAAAAAAATGATGCACCCCCTGGATAGTGTATCCATTAATAGCCTACTTATAATTTGCTCATTAATATGCCACTGATTTGCTCATTAATATGCCATGGATAATTTGTCCAGTAATAACCCACGGATAATTTGTCCAGTAATAGCCCACTGATAATTTGTCCAAAAATAGCCACTCATAATTTGTCCATTAATATGCCACAGCCCAGGGCCACCACCAGGAATTTCAGGGCCCCTTACTGAACAAATTTTCTGGTCCCCCTACCCACTCCCCCTTGGCAATATCTCCCACTCGCCCCACCTACCCTCACAAGCATGTTCTCCCGGTCTAGTGTAATATGGAGGGTGGTTGGGAGCAGTTGGTCAATATGCCAGTAATATTTTGCCACTCAATATGCCAGTAATATTTAGCCTCTCAGCAAGTCAGTATTTTGCCACTCAGTATGCCAGTATTTAGCCATTCAATATGCCATTTTTTTGCCATTTAATATTCACGCCAACTGCCCTAGTATTTGGTACAATCTGCATGTGCTCCTTGTTTATATGTGCCCCCCAGTGGATCATACTTTATGTATCTGTAGTGATTTTCTCAGCCCTTCAAACATGGCCTATTCTGATTAAAGGCATGTTTGCCAGATTCTAATTCAGGCCTAAGGGACTGTTAAGGTCACACCCCTATTGGAGGCCAATTAATTAGCCCCAATTTCTGAAAATCAAAACAAGACCAAGACGATTGGTTTTATTATTGGTTTATTCTTTACTCATTTTTTCGTGTCATCTCACTTAATATTTTTTATCAAGAACAATAAGCGAGGCTATGAAGTCTCTGAATGTAAAATTGAACTTTTAATTTGTATTAATACATTATGTATATTAAAACCTCATTTAACAAAGAAATGAAAAAGGTGTAATAGTGACACATACTGTGCAAATACCTTGAGATATAATAATTAAGAACAAAATTGCACACAACCTCTATTTTTAGTGAACATTTGATAATTTATTTTGAGAAAAGGGGGGATGTTTGTGTGCCAGCAAGCCTCAGATAATGGAGACCATGGAGTATTTTTATTCATACACCGGGCTGCTGTTTATAATCAACAGACACTTAAGTTTAATAATTCATATCATTTTAATCTGGTTCTCTGCTTCGTGATACACATGCCAACAATTGTTGAGCTAATTGGTTCTGCCTCCGATTTACACCCTATTCCTAGGGTGCTAGTGTGTCACAAAAAATTACAAGTTTATCAGAAAGGATAGTAACAAAATTAATGACACTGATATTGTATGCAATGGAAAAACATTTAATTCAGATTAATTAAATGCCACCTGGAGGTTATTTTGAGGGTGGAATTTAGTGATTCCCCACAAAGGGTTAATAGTAATGCCACTCAATACTAAACCCACACACACTAAATGAGTGGTATGTTTTGCTTCCTGAAAAGATCAATATATAAGTGCTGTCAATAGTGGTACTGGTATATACAACACAAGGACATTTTTTTCAGGTCAATAACACTGCCACATATAGGGTATTTAAAGGGTTAATTATAGTGATTCACCACAGGTGGTTAGCAGTGATAATTAATTTCCCACAGAGGGATAATGTATAATAAGCCCACTTGCACACCTAATAATAAAAAAGAGCATTTTACTTCCTGTAAGAGTCAATTTACACAGGCTTACACAGGCAAGTATAGGTATACCAGTACTGGTAATATATACAACACCAGAATGTTTTTTGCCACCTATAGAGTATTTGGAGGATTAAATGTGGTGATTCCCCACAAAGGGTTAATAATAATCTCATAATATACCTACACACACTTTGTAGCAAAGAGGCGTTAATAGGGTATAATAGTCCCCCACATGGGGTAGAGGGTGAACCCACACCACCACCCCAATATCCATTTGCACATATATAAATGCTTATTTTGCATAGGTTCAGCAGAAGCCCCTAATTTTCAGCACAATTGTAATGGCTAGACAGCACTACCGAAGTAAGATCGTCATGGTGGAATACAGCAGTGACTGGCTCCACAAGCACCAGTTAAACAAAAAATGAAACCGATTTTTGCAGAGAAATAATCAAAGCTTGGTGTCTGAGGATTAGCCATTGGCCCGATATGCGTTTCGCTATCAGAATACTAGCTTTGTCAGGGGTAATATTTGTATCACTTTATTTTTATTTAATTTAATACAAGTTACATATTATTAAGAGAAAGCACCTATTCTATTCCTATTCATAATCTAAACTGAACTGTATTCCGTTAGAGGAACCAGTTATTATTCCACAAACAGACAAGGTGGTCATTAAGTTCAGATTGTACCTTCTTTTTTTTTAAGAAAGTATCAAAATTACATTACATTATATTGTTTACAGTATGAACATTCACGATAATACATAATATAATAGTATTATAATCAAACTTTCAATATTATATCAGAACATTTTTACAGTGCACAAATTCTCTACTATGTAACCAATAGAATCAAACAAAAACTTTCCCATTTTACCTCACAGGTGTACCCATATTATATATATATCGTTATATCCAAGAGTGTAAAATGTTCCCTTATTCCTTTCTTTCTAACCTAAGTATCTGTTTGTGAACGCCTCTTGCCAACATCTGATACCCAAATGGGTCAGATGTTCCAAGAGGTATATCTTACCTACAGAATTATAATTATATTAATATTCCATTCATACTAAACATCCTTTCACACATATCATACTATCATTCATTCTGTGTCACTGAGGGTAGGAGCGTCAGCTTTAATCATCAGGGCTTGATGTATCTATCATTAATTTAGGTCATAATATCTATACCAGTTGGACCATATTTCCCAATATCTCAAGAGATTATTCGTCCTTACAAAGTGTAATTTTTCCATATCTGCTTGGTTTGTGACTTGTTCCCTGATCTCTGAGAGGGATGGTATTGGGGGTTTCCTCCAATATCTGGATAAACACACTTTTACAGCTGATGTGATATTTATTGCTAATATGTTATTGTGTTGATTTTCAAATTTTGGGTCTAAATTAAATAAGAACCATTGTGGATCCATGATAATATTTGATCGAAATACTGTAGCAAATATGTCGATAACCATTTCTTTGAGATCAGAGAGAACAGAACATTCCCACCAGATAATGTTAAATAATGAAAGCTTGGTGTCTGAGGATTAGCTATTGGCCTGAAATACGTTTTGCAAGCAGAATGCTAGCTTCGTAAGGGGTAATATTTGTATCCCTTTATTTTTATTTAATTTAATACAAGTTACATTTTATTAAGAGAAAGCAACTGTCCTATTCATAATGTAAACTCAACTGTATCCCGTTAGAGGAACCAGTTATTATTCCACAAATAGACAAGGTGGTCACTAAGTTCAGATTCTACCTTCTGACCAAAAGTGGTCTTGGAACTCTAGAGCAGTAGTTAACTTGGTAGCCTTTTTATCTATACACTGCCTGTGCAGAAGAGAAGAAACTGAACCTTGTCTGTGGCCTAAAGAGTTTCAGTGACCAAACAGCCTCTTGGAGGATGCCCTCCTTGTTATTTATTCTGCTGAATGGGTTCCATAAAGGTAAAAGAGCATGAATCTTTACACTAAGCCCATGGTTAATGTCCACAATTACCAGAGTAGAATTCGAGAAATACCAGTCCATCCAGGTTTGAAAGCTTCATGGACAGCTATAGGTATCGCAGACAGCCTCTCTGGGCCATCTTAGCCCCCAAATAGCCACACTTTGCCATTCTTAGCCCCCAAACAGCCTCTCTATGCAATCGTTGCCCCTCCATTAGCCTGTGCCTACTATCATAACCCCCAAAACAGCCAATCTCTTGAGTCTATGCACTAAAATTCGAATTCATTTTGAGACTAAACTCAAATTTGACACCCGAGTTTGACTTTGAAAAAAAAACCCAGGTTCCAAGTGGGGAAGATTCAAACCTAGGGGTGTTTTTCTAAGTCAAACTCAGGTGCCGAATTGTCTCAAAATGAAAGTCAACCTCCAAATTCGACTTTTAATGAATAGACCCATCTGCCATCCTAACCACCCAAAAACTGCTGCAGTCCATCATCATGTCCTCAAACAGTCTCTCTATGCTTTCCTATTCCCCAAACAGCCCCGTTGTGCCATATTAGCCCCCAAAGAGCAGCCCTGTTCCATCCTTGCCCCCAGTCTCTTTGTGTCATCATAACCCCCCAAACAACACAACTCTGGGACATACTAGCCCTCTAAACAGCCTCTTTATATCTTGTCATCCAACAGCCTGGCCCTGCCATTTTTGCCCCCAAAACATCAACTGTTGATTCCTAACACCCCAAAAAGCCTCACTATGCCTCATAGCCACTCTCTGCAATCGTTGCCCCTCCAACAACCTGTCCCTGTAATCTTAACCACTAAAGCAGCCACTCTGTGCCATCCTAACCCTCAAACAGTCACTATGGACTAAAACAAATGCCAAATGGTAGCATAATGCAAGAACTCTTTTGCTTGGTATTATGTTTGTTTGGAATTTTTGTTGTGATTATTATTTGTTGATCTTTTCTATTTCCCCCATATGTTTGGGAATGCTTAATAATAATTCATCATTTTGCTGCCCTTCTCCTTTTTCTTATTTACAATCATTTCTAAATATCATAGTACTGTTTAGAAGCATTGGCTCTTAATTAATTAATTTTTTTTATTGTATCTTTCTCCTTTCACCTTTACAGTTATTGTCTTGTATGTATTTCAGTGTATATATTTTCTCCTCTCTTCGATCCTGGTTGCTGCTGGTCGGGTGGTGGGCGCAGTCTCTACCCCCGGGGGCACGTCTCATTGCCAGGGGGCGTGTTCTCCCCTCGGCATTAGAGACTTGTTTTCTTGTGATCTCCGTATGGCTGTTTCGTCTCTAGGGATATGGAATTAGTTCCCACCCATGGGGGCGGGGTTGCACTCGGGGACACTCGGGGGGGCTGAGCTCTGTCGCTGGCCTGGGGGTGTGTCCCTCTGGGTGGATTCTGATTCGCGCTGCCCCCCCCCCCCCCCTTCCACCGGCAACAGGTAAGACAAGTCTGTTTTTAATTATTCCTTGTTCATTCACTGATTGTTTTTTGTATTTAATGATGGTTTTGTTTAATGTATTCAGACTGCTTTTGACAAAGCACCAGCAGGTGCAAAACACGTCAAGCGTTTGTCTGTTTCGTTTTTGTCTGTCTCGATCACTCTAGTATTGGTTTTATTTTGGATTTTAATAAATATTTTTCCATTTAATTTTTCACTGAACTGAAGAGTTTCTTGGATGTTTTTATTGCTGGCACATACTCTCTTTTTGTGTTGCAGTCACTATGGACTACCCTTGCCTCCTAAACAGCCTCTCTATGTAATTTTTGCCCCTCTAACAGCCTCTATCTGCCATCTTAGGCCCAAATACAGTCTCTCAATACCATTTTGCCCCTCCATAGCTGTTACATGCCATCTTTGTCCCCCCAACAGCCTATATCTAACATCTTAACCACCAAAACAGCCACTATATCCCATTGTAAAACAAAAAAAATCCCAACCCCCCAACATTTCCTATAATGGCCACCCTGTACCATACTAGCCACAGAAACATCCCCTGTGCCATTCTACAGCCACCAACAGCCATTCAAAGCTATCCCAGCCCTCTCAACAGCTTCCCTGTGCCACAGTTGCTTTTCCAACACCCTATACCTGCCATCCTAACCCCCCCAACATTGGCCAAGCCTCCCCAACATTTCCTCAAACAGTCTATATGTGTCTTCTTAGCCTCCCAAACAGCACCTCTGTGCCATCATAACCCCCCAAACAGACAGTCTCTGCCTTCTTAGCTCCCAAAAAACTAATCTGTGCCATCCCAAATCTCCAAACAGCCTAATTATGCAAACCTAACTGTAGCGGAACCAACCTCGCCACTATGTTCTGGAGAAGCCTGGTTGCTCGCCTGCTGCCTCTGGACTATGGCCCCGTTGTAAAAGCCTGCATTTTCCCCTGCAGAAAGGCTTGTTCGTGCCTGGGTGTTCGGTAGATTGAATCTACCGAACCAACTCACAAATGAATGGACTACCTGGGTAAGGGATGTGCCATAGCACTATACGTTAATATTGTTAGTTAGTTATATTCTGTTAGTGTATTGGTTTATGTGAGTAGACCACTCTGAAGGTTTATAATGTGACAGTGACTCCAATAGTTTACTCCAACATCCATTGTTCTGTTTTAACTGGATTAACTGGTAAACTGCTTATGTTGTGTACATTATGTTTCTTACTGTGTGTCTACTCACTGTATGGTAATTTGGTTTGCAGTCTGAATGTCTAATGTTTTCCTAGCCCCAGTTAGTTGAAGAACTATGTTTAGTTCCATCCCCCCCATTGTATACTAATATCTGTGATGTCATGTATATGTCTTTTATAAGTCTGTGTTGTTTGTCAAATAAAGTAGTTCAATCTTGCTGTACCTAACTGCTAGATGTCCTGTCTATTTGGGTACAAAGAGCAAGGGTCCAGGAAAGACTTGCTGGGTGTGATGGTCCGTTACACTAACCATACAAACAGCCTCTCTAGGCCATCTTAACACACCCAAACATCCACTCTGTACCACCTTAGCATCTGAAACAGTCTATCTATGTCATATAGCCCCCCTCCCACCAAAACAGCCCCTCTATGTCAACCTTCACTCAAGCAGCCACCCGGGACCATACTAGCCATCTACACATCCACTCTATGCCATATTTTCCTCTACAAACATCTATTACTGCCACCTTACCCCCAAAAAATACACTGTTATCTTAACACCCAAGTAATTGTCCTACCCCCAAAAAGTCATCAAACAGTCTATCTGCACAATCTAAGCCTCCAAGCAGCATATCTGTGCTTTCATAATCCCCCGACAAACTATCTCTGCCCTCTTTGCCATTACAGCAGCCTATCTTTGTCATCTTAGCCCCTCAAAATTGCCCAGTCCCCCAGCATAGCCCCCAAAACAACCACTCGGTGCCATCCTAATCCCAAAGACTATCACTTTGCCACCTAGCCCCCCAAACAGCCAATCTGTGCCATCCTATTCCTCCAAACAGCCTTTCTATGCCATCTTTGCCCCCTCCAACAGCCTGTACCTGCCATTTTAGCCCCCATAACAGCGACTATGTTCCATCATAACCCCCCAAATATCCCCAGGTCCCATGAGCATGTCCCCAAACAGCATGACTGTGCTTTCTTAGCCCCCAAACAGTCACTTTGTGCCATCATAGCCCCCCAAATAGCTATTCTGTGCCATCCTAGCCCCCATTTCTTTCTGTTTGCACAATTGTCTTGTCTGTCTAACACTCTCTATACCTTATCTGCCTTGTCTGTACCATATTGTGTCTAGCTCTGGTAATGGATGAGCTTGTTACACTACAGGCCACAAAATTGTTTTTGGCCACCTGGTCAAAAGCTGTCAGCCCTCCCCGGGGGAATGGTTAAACTTCAAAACAATTCCAAAACATAAATGCATGAAGGGAGGTTAAACTATATGTCGCGTTTAATAGAGTTTAAAGCAATGTTTGCTTACATATTACTCTAAGTAATATGCTATTTTAGTTAAATGTTCTAATCTTGTGTACGCAGAAGTCTCTGTCTCTGACTGTATCCCTTCTTTTTACTTCCTAGTTACATGGCGATGTGATGATGCATTTCATCCAATCCAGCTTCACTAGGTGCTTTACTTCCATATTTATTTATTCAGGACAATAGGAATATTTTAAAGAAAGTAAACTTTCAAAATAAATAATATGCTACAAAGTTGTAACATGCTGCACATACAGAAATATATTTTAAAAAATAATTTACATTGCATTGTATTATTTATTTTCTTTACTTTAAAGCTAACTTTCAATATTAAAAATGTGTTTGAACTTCTACATTGAAAAAAGTTTCATTTTCTGAACTCCTGCACCTGATCCCACGTGCATTACATGGAAACATAACAAGACTTGTTAAGAGTTTAAACACATTTATTTTCGTCCAGCTATTTTACTTGCCATCAACATGTTTTTCACAAATGCTGTTATAAATAAGTTGTTACACTGATTATATGCTGCAGATGACAACACACTTGAAGTTACGCCCTTTAGGAGAAGATTTCTCAGAGCTCAAGCTGTTTTTAGATTGTCATTTTTCTTTAAAAACCCGTTATGCTGCTGGTTGTAATATTAATCACAGGTGCGGCAGCAATGGCAATCAAAGGACAATTCTAAAAGGCAAGACCCTCTTCTCTTGCAGAGTGAGGGTTTTTGAAACGGATAACAGATTCAGAATTCCAGCAATTCAAAAACAAGTCAAACATCGTTTAGAAGAAATCCTGTACTAAGGAAATCTGAATTATTCAATTATTTCTGAAAATTAAGTGAATGATAACTGCTAAAGCAAGATCTTTTTTTGCATTATTTTTTGTATGAAGAGCTGCCAAATGTTTAGTATGTCACTGTTTCTAACTGCGTTAAAACTTATGTAAGTAAAATGATTCTTTTTTATTGAGTCAGAGTGTTAGCATGTTACCACATGTACCATATATTTACAAGCTGTTAGTTTAGATCAAAGGCATCCAACGTGCGGCCCGTGGGCCAAATGCGGCCCGCCGGGCATCGAGGTGCGGCCCACCTGAGCTCTGCTCCGGTAGCCGCACCTCGAACTGCACAGCACACGAGAAGCTGTGAAGGGGAACGAAGTTCTCAAAACACTCTGTGTAGGGAACTTCGTTCCCCGATACAGCTTCCCATGCGGTGTGCAGTGCACATATCCCCTCCTCTACCAGGCGCGTGAGGTCATGCGCAAGGGTCAGAGGGAGGGAAGAAGCGCACCGGGAGTCCACAGCCACGTGTGTGGGGTAAGTGTATGTATGTATGTATGTGAGTGTGTGTATCAATGTGTGTGTGGGTTAAGTGTATGTATGTGTGTGTGTGTGTATCAATGTGTGTGTGGGTTAAGTGTATGTATGTATGTGTGTGTGGGTTAAGTGTATGTATGTATGTGAGTGTGTGTGTGGGTTAAGTGTATGTATGTATGTATGTTAGTGTGTGTATCAATGTGTGTGTGGGTTAAGTGTATGTATGTGAGTGTGTGTGTGTGTGTGTGTGTATAAATGTGTATTAGTGTGTGGGGTAAGTGTGTGTATGTATGTATGTATGTATGTGAGTGTGTGTATCAATGTGTGTGTGGGTTAAGTGTATGTATGTATGTATGTATGTATGTATGTATGTATGTGAGTGTGAATAAATGTGTATTAGTGTGTGGGGTAAGTGTATGTGAGTGTGTGTGTGGGGTAAGTGTATGTGTGTGTGTGGGGTAAGTGTATGTGTGTGTGTGGGGTAAGTGTATGTGTGTGTGTGGGGTAACTGAATGTATGTGAGTGTGTGTGTATAAATGTGTATGTGTGTGAGTGGGGTAAGTGTATGTATGTGAGTGTGTGTATAAATGTGGATGTGTGTGGGGGTTAAGTGTATGTATGTTTGTGAGTGTCTGTATAAATGTGGATGTGTGTGAGTGGGGTAAGTGTATGTATGTGAGTGTGTGTATAAATGTGGATGTGTGTGGTGGGTAAGTGTATGTATGTTTGTGAGTGTCTGTATAAATGTGTATGTGTGTGGGGGTAAGTGTATGTATGTATTGAGTGTGTGTATCAATGTGTGTGTGGGTTAAGTGTATGTATGTATGTATGTGAGTGTGTGGGGTAACTGTATGTATGTGAGTGTGTGTATAAATGTGTATGTGTGTGAGTGGGGTAAGTGTATGTATGCGAGTATGTGTATAAATGTGTATCTATGAGTGCATGTTAAGTGGGTGTGGGGTAAGTGTATGTATGTATGTGAGTGTGTGTGTATAAATGTGTATGTGTGTGGGGTAAGTGTATGTATTGAGTGTGTGTATCAATGTGTGTGTGGGTTAAGTGTATGTATGTATTTGAGTGTGTGTATGTATGTGTATTAGTGTGTGGGGTAAGTGTATGTGAGTGTGTGGGGTAACTGTATGTATGTATGTGAGTGTGTATAAATGTGTATGTGTGTGAGTGGGGTAACTGTATGTATGCGAGTATGTGTATAAATGTGTATCTATGAGAGTGCATGTTAAGTGGGTGTGGGGTAAGTGTATGTATGTATGTGAGTGTGTGTGTATAAATGTGTATGTGTGTGGGGTAAGTGTATGTATTGAGTGTGTGTATCAATGTGTGTGTGGGTTAAGTGTATGTATGTATGTATGTATGTGAGTGTGTGTATGTATGTGTATTAGTGTGTGGAGTAAGTGTATGTGAGTGTGTGGGGTAACTGTATGTATGTATGTGAGTGTGTGTATAAATGTGTATGTGTGTGAGTGGGGTAACTGTATGTATGCGAGTATGTGTATAAATGTGTATCTATGAGAGTGCATGTTAAGTGGGTGTGGGGTAAGTGTATGTATGTATGTATGTGAGTGTGTGTGTATAAATGTGTATGTGTGTGGGGTAAGTGTATGTATTGAGTGTGTGTATCAATGTGTGTGTGGGTTAAGTGTATGTATGTATGTATGTATGTATGTATGTGAGTGTGTGTATGTATGTGTATTAGTGTGTGGAGTAAGTGTATGTGAGTGTGTGGGGTAACTGTATGTATGTATGTGAGTGTGTGTATAAATGTGTATGTGTGTGAGTGGGGTAAGTGTATGTATGCGAGTATGTGTATAAATGTGTATCTATGAGAGTGCATGTTAAGTGGGTGTGGGGTAAGTGTATGTATGTATGTATGTGAGTGTGTGTGTGTATAAATGTGTATGTGTGTGGGGTAAGTGTATGTATGTGTGTATAAATGTGTATGTGTGTGTGTGGGGTAATTGTGACTGTGTGTGTGGGAAGGGGGGGGGTAAGTGTGACTGTGTATGCATGTGTGTGTTTGTAGTTAATGTGACCACTACACATTAGTGTAAAATATATATATATACACACACATGTATATAATTATATATATTATTCTCTGAATAAATGAAAAATGAATGCGGCCCATGCACGCATACATTTCTAGCGAAGTGGCCCTTTGCAGAATAAACTTGGACACCCCTGGTTTAGACAGTTATGTGTACATTATACCGATATATATATATATATATATATATATATATATATATATATATATATATATATATATATTCACTCATGGATATTTAAGCCATGTTCCCATGTTTACTGTTTCTCGCTCGTTCTTTTTTTCCTTGTTCCCTGCCTTTTTTTTCTGCCGTAAAGTTTGATTTGAAATATACTCCTCTCCTCTCCTCTCTCTATCTTATCTCACATTGCTTATATGACTTTCCCTTTATCATTTATTCTGCACCCGCTCTACATGCTTCCATTGCAATTCATCTCTTTTGAGCTAAACTAGAATGTTAAATAGTATAATGATGTCAGAAAAGAATTGATGGGAAAATAGATGCTTAGTGAGCTAATAATACTTAAATAAATGGAATATAAAAATATAATGTTATGTAATGTTCTTTTCCACAGATATACACTGATGAAAGGTCTATATGTGATTCTGATTTTGCTTTGCAATTGTTCATCAACAAATTTACAAGGTGCTTGCCTACTACATAGAGTTGGAGACAACCCTGGCTACTACAGAGAAGGCAATATAATTTTGGGAGGAGTCTTACAGCTATTTAACTCTATAAATGATGATGTTGTATACATTAAAAACCGTCCAACACCTCCTAAGATGAAAATATGCATAAAGTAAGAACATAATCATGAATTTGAATTATTTAGCTAAACATTTATGAAACGGCAACTGCTATCATGTATGTCACACTAGTATAATAATATGCATTAAAATTGTGGTATAAGCACACTGGGATGCCATAGTGAAAGGATTACCGACTTTTACTGATGATTGCTCAATGTGGTGACTAACCAGAACCGACACAGGACACAAAATATAATGGCTAAATGTTAATTATTACCAGAGACATTACCGTATTTGCTCGAATATAAGACGACCCTGATTATAAGACGACCCCCCAAACTTTGGATATTCCTTTAGGAAAAAACTAAAAGCCTGAATATAAGACTACCCTATAGGAAAAAAAAGTTTAACTTGTATATATTCACATGTAAATTTGCTTTTTAATATTTAATAAAAATTATGATATTAAACAAATGCATTTCTTGTTTTTATTTCCTTTTATGTGCCAATGCTGCCTCTCCCCCCCCCCCCCCCCCGCGTTGTCTCTCTCTCTCTCCCCCAGTGGTATCTCTCTCCCCCTCCCACGTTGTCTCTCCCTGTTGCTTTCATAATGTGAGATTTTTGGTTGTAAGTTGATATTTCTTTATATTGTGTTTACATTTTGGTCACTTCAAGAGCACACCTTTTTATATTACTGCAAAATATGCTAGTTTAGGGTAGTGCTCCTCATTGCCTATGCAGATAAAGTGACCTCAATACTAAATACAATAGTGAACTTCAATATTTAACACAATTGTTTCTAGTGGGGAATGTCTTAATATATAAGCAGCTCAAACCTTTATTCACACAAAATTATATTTTTATAGGAGTAATGAGAATATGGCAGTAAAGACAGGTGGGCTGCACCTTACTGTTAAGTGGGTCACACTTGACATTTTGGATGCCCCTCATTTAAAGGCCCTTAATTTAAATCTAAATATATTTCAGTTAAAGCTTGTCAGGTACACTGTACACCATATTTTTAACCCATTTTAAACAGATAGTTGTTATTACAGAGTGACTACTTATTGGTC
Source organism: Pelodytes ibericus (assembly GCA_036172795.1). Taxonomy (NCBI): domain Eukaryota; kingdom Metazoa; phylum Chordata; class Amphibia; order Anura; family Pelodytidae; genus Pelodytes; species Pelodytes ibericus. The sequence goes on along the minus strand of CM069861.1, from coordinate 71,617,444 downwards.
TTCAAAATGTGACTTTATATTTTTGTTACATTGTTTTAATGATGGATGTATAATTAATTAACTTCTCTCTTACAGCCCTTCACTCCAATCCTTACGTCATTTTCTTGCCTTTGATTTTGCTGTTGGTGAATTAAATCAAAATGTGGAAATTTTACCTAATATTACTTTGGGATATGACATTTATGATTCGTGTTACTTTGAGGATGTGGCTGTGGAGGCAACACTGAGGATTCTTTCAGGGGGTAAAAAACACCACCTGAATTATGACTGTCACAAGAGAGGAACTGTTGTGGCTTTCATTGGACACCAATTGACCTCTCCTTCACAATCAATGGCAGACATTCTTCAAATCTATGGCTATCCACAAGTAGGCATCTGGTTTACTCATTTAATGTAAATGATAGAATTGGCAAGAATATATCTACTTTTTGGTTAAAAATGTCTTACAAATTCCTAAAATAAAAAGCAACTGATTTTATTAAGGTAAATGTAACTTCACTCAGACTGAGTTTCTGGGGAGTTGCAGTACAGACAGACCAGTGATAGACAGTGTCCTTGACCAGGTCTGTAAAGGTATATCATTAAAATTACCTTCACACAGGTCAGTAAATGCCCCCCATGAACAATGGTGGTGCCTGTCCCTGATAGAGATTGAGGTTGTACATAGTTTAGATATGGATATAGCACTCTTATAGCTTATTGTATACATTAATCCTTCTTTTTATGATATTCAGCATTGATTGGTTTGCATGGGGATTTGTGTTTACTTGTCACAGAAGGTTGTAGGGCTATATTAGTATAGCTGTCAATTTTCATTGTTTTTATTTTGTTTTGTTTACCCATGCAGTACATTGCTGCTGTATTTAATTTTGGGGAGCCCACCACCTACACACAATTATCAATTATATAAACAAATTGCTTCTACATTAGTCATGTCCTAAAACTCTAAATATTCTAAAAACACTGAAGTTAATTAAGCATTCTCATCCTTCTGCTGTTAATTTGGTATACTAAATAACTACAAATATTGACTTTGTATGCCAGCAAAACATTTTCTGAACGTGAGCAACTGCTAAAACTCTCAACATATGCATAATTAAATAACATTTACTGCAATAACTATTTCAAAGACATCATATCACTTTGCACTGTCTTGCATCATAGTTAATGTGGCCAAATTATTCAGGGACCTTACATTTAATAAGATAAAAATTGAACTTTTGGGGGAGAAAGAATGTACAAATACAGGACAACTAAACTTTATTTTTCCATTTGTGCACAACTGAAAAGCTCAGTGCTCCTATTATGTACTTTTGATAGTACATGCCAGTTTATCCTCTGAATTTCAGGTGCAATGCTTCCCTGGGAAGCAGGCATCCCGGTCTGATCGTGATTGCCTCTCTGGAGGTCCCCTACCTTAACACTCTGTTGAGAACATATTAACGGAGAACAGGAAAATAAGTACCTTAAATGAAACTGGAGACTGTGTGGATCCAGATACGAGTTCCCACCTGACCGCAAGGGCAAATAGATGCATTTTGCCTGACACTGCAGACTTAGTCGTAGGTCATACAGCTAAGTCTGCTGTGTTGAACACATGCCCCAATCACAGGGCTGCTTTAAGATCCTAGTAGGCCCTGGGCAAAATCTTTAGCAGTGGAACCCCCTTGACCTCATTTTTCTAACGTCGCATTGCAAAAAATATGTAATAAAAAATATATTGAAAAATTAGATTTCTTGTTTTTATTTGATTTTTCTGTCCAACATTGCACCCAAAGAACATCACATAGCACCATACAGTACCCACAGCACTTGCATTGCTATTATATTGCACCCACAGCACTTAGCTTGCACTTATATTGCACCCACACAATTTGGCATGCCACAGTGTTACAGAACATACCACAGTGTCACTTTGTCCCACAGAACTATACCTGCAGAACAAGCCACCGTGTCACTTTCCCCCATAGTACATGCTATTTTGCCCCACAGAACATGGCACAGCATCACTTTGCAAATTAAAATAAGCCACTGTCATAACCCAATTAACATGCCATAGTCACTTTGTCATTAACATATGCAACAGTCATTTTGCCTAATAAAATATGCCACCGTTTGTCCATTAAATATGCCACAGTGTGCCCATTAATATGCCAGTGTTATTTTGCCATAATATGCCACAGCCATTTTGCCTTAATATGCCAGTGTTATTGTGCCATTAATATGCCAGTATTATGGTTATGCCGCAGCCAATTGTCCCATTAGTATATCAGTATTATTTTGCTATATGCCAGTATTACTTTTGCCATTAATATGCCAGTATTACTTTTGCCATTAATATGCTACAGCCAATTTTCTTAATAATATGTCAGTATTATTTTGCCATTTAATATGCCCCAGCCAATTTGCCCAATAATATGTCAGTATTATTTTGCCATTAATAAGCTCCAACCAATTTGCCCAATAATATGCCAGTATTATTTGCTATTTAATATGCCCCTGCCAATTTGTCCAATAATATGCCAGTATTATTTTCCATTAATAAGCCCCTGCCAATCTTCCCAATAATATGCCAGTATTTGCCATTAATATGCCCCTGCAAATTTAAAGGACTTACCTTTTTTCCTGGTGGCTAGTGGCAGGTAGCATGGTGTCCTCCATGCTCCTGTTTGGCTCCCATGTTAGAGCACCGGTCATGTCACCAGTTAAGCACTTCCCAATCACACTGTACTGGGAGCCGAACAAACAGCACGGAGGTTTCTCTGTGCTCCCTGTTTAGCTCCCCGTGCAGCCTGCTTGCAGGCAGAACGGTGGTGAGAGGAGATTGAGACATGAAAAGGTCCATCTCAATTTCCTGCAATTCTCTCTTTCATGAATAGAGTCATGAGGGCAGAGGCGTCGCTAGGGGTGGGCTATTGGGGCTATAGCCCCGAGTCCCCCCTTCATAGCCCCGAATGGAGACTCTGGGGCTAAAGTATTCTTTAGCCCCGAGACTCCAGGGCTATAAATATAAAAAAAAAAATCCCCCGGTGAGCTTTCCTCCGTCTGGGACATAGTCCCAGAATCGGAGAATTAACCTCACGCGGGGGTGAGGGCCGATCGGGAGGAGAGGCTGCTATAGGGAGCTCGCTCCCTAGCCTCTCCTCCTGGCCATAGAGATCACAGTGCGACGGGTGCAAGCTCCGCCCCCGTCGCGCTGTGTCAGCTGCTTGCCGGATGTCAGGTGGACGGACATCCGGCAGAAGGTCCTGGATGACGGACCAAGTGTAAGGTAAGTAAAAAAAAAAAAAGTGTGACTGTGTATGGGTGTCTAGGTGTGTGTGTGTGTGTGTGTGTGTGTGTCAGGGTGTCTAGGTGTGTGTGGGTATTACTGGGTTCTGAGTGGCACAATATTACTGGGTTCTGAGTGGCACAATATTACTGGGTTCTGAGTGGCACAATATTACTGGGTTCTGAGTGGCACAATATTACTGGGTTCTGAGTGGCACAATATTACTGGGTTCTGAGTGGCACAATATTCTTGGGCTATGATTGGCACAATATTACTGGGTTCTGAGTGGCACAATATTACTGGGCTATGATTGGCACAATATTACTGGGTTCTGAGTGGCACAATATTACTGGGCTATGACTGGCACAATATTACTGGGTTCTGAGTGGCATAATATTACTGGGCTATGATTGGCACAATATTACTGGGTTCTGAGTGGCACAATATTCTTGGGTTATGATTGGCACAATATTACTGGGTTCTGATTGGCACAATATTACTGGGTTCTGAGTGGCACAATATTCTTGGGTTATGATTGGCACAATATTCTTGGGTTATGATTGGCACAATATTCTTGGGCTATGATTGGCACAATATTACTGGGTTCTGAGTGGCACAATATTACTGGGCTATGATTGGCACAATATTACTGGGTTCTGAGTGGCACAATATTACTGGGCTATGATTGGCACAATATTACTGGGTTCTGAGTGGCATAATATTACTGGGCTATGATTGGCACAATATTACTGGGTTCTGAGTGGCACAATATTCTTGGGTTATGATTGGCACAATATTACTGGGTTATGATTGGCACAATATTACTGGGTTCTGAGTGGCACAATATTCTTGGGTTATGATTGGCACAATATTCTTGGGCTATGATTGGCACAATATTACTGGGTTCTGAGTGGCACAATATTCTTGGGCTATGATTGGCACAATATTACTGGGTTCTGATTGGCACAATATTACTGGGCTATGATTGGCACAATATTACTGGGTTCTGAGTGGCACAATATTCTTGGGCTATGATTGGCACAATATTACTGGGTTCTGAGTGGCACAATATTCTTGGGCTATGATTGGCACAATATTACTGGGTTCTGAGTGGCACAATATTCTTGGGCTATGATTGGCATAATATTACTGGGTTCTGAGTGGCACAATATTCTTGGGCTATGATTGGCACAATATTCTTGGGCTATGATTGGCACAATATTCTTGGGCTATGATTGGCACAATATTACTGGGTTCTGAATGGCACAATATTACTGGGCTATGATTGGCACAATATTACTGGGTTCTGAATGGCACAATATTACTGGGCTATGATTGGCACAATATTACTGGGCTATGATTGGCACAATATTCCTGGGCTCTGAGTGGCACAATATTCCTGGGCTCTGAGTGGCACAATATTCCTGGGCTCTGAGTGGCACAATATTACTGGGTTCTGAGTGGCACAATATTACTGGGCTATGATTGGCACAATATTACTTGGTTCTGACTGGCACAATATTCTTGGGCTAAGATTGGCACAATATTACTGGGTTCTGAGTGGCACAATATTACTGGGCTATGATTGGCACAATATTACTGGGTTCTGAGTGGCACAATATTACTGGGCTATGACTGGCACAATATTACTGGGTTCTGAGTGGCATAATATTACTGGGCTATGATTGGCACAATATTACTGGGTTCTGAGTGGCACAATATTCTTGGGTTATGATTGGCACAATATTACTGGGTTCTGATTGGCACAATATTACTGGGTTCTGAGTGGCACAATATTCTTGGGTTATGATTGGCACAATATTCTTGGGTTATGATTGGCACAATATTCTTGGGCTATGATTGGCACAATATTACTGGGTTCTGAGTGGCACAATATTACTGGGCTATGATTGGCACAATATTACTGGGTTCTGAGTGGCACAATATTACTGGGCTATGATTGGCACAATATTACTGGGTTCTGAGTGGCATAATATTACTGGGCTATGATTGGCACAATATTACTGGGTTCTGAGTGGCACAATATTCTTGGGTTATGATTGGCACAATATTACTGGGTTATGATTGGCACAATATTACTGGGTTCTGAGTGGCACAATATTCTTGGGTTATGATTGGCACAATATTCTTGGGCTATGATTGGCACAATATTACTGGGTTCTGAGTGGCACAATATTCTTGGGCTATGATTGGCACAATATTACTGGGTTCTGATTGGCACAATATTACTGGGCTATGATTGGCACAATATTACTGGGTTCTGAGTGGCACAATATTCTTGGGCTATGATTGGCACAATATTACTGGGTTCTGAGTGGCACAATATTCTTGGGCTATGATTGGCACAATATTACTGGGTTCTGAGTGGCACAATATTCTTGGGCTATGATTGGCATAATATTACTGGGTTCTGAGTGGCACAATATTCTTGGGCTATGATTGGCACAATATTCTTGGGCTATGATTGGCACAATATTCTTGGGCTATGATTGGCACAATATTACTGGGTTCTGAATGGCACAATATTACTGGGCTATGATTGGCACAATATTACTGGGTTCTGAATGGCACAATATTACTGGGCTATGATTGGCACAATATTACTGGGCTATGATTGGCACAATATTCCTGGGCTCTGAGTGGCACAATATTCCTGGGCTCTGAGTGGCACAATATTCCTGGGCTCTGAGTGGCACAATATTACTGGGTTCTGAGTGGCACAATATTACTGGGCTATGATTGGCACAATATTACTTGGTTCTGACTGGCACAATATTCTTGGGCTAAGATTGGCACAATATTACTGGGTTCTGAGTGGCACAATATTATTGGGCTATGATTGGCACAATATTACTGGGTTCTGAGTGGCACAATATTCTTGGGCTATGATTGGCACAATATTACTGGGTTCTGAGTGGCACAATATTACTGGGCTATGATTGGCACAATATTACTGGGCATCTGATTGGCACAATATTCCTGGGCTCTGAGTGGCACAATATTCCTGGGCTCTGAGTGGCACAATATTCCTGGGCTCTGAGTGGCACAATATTCCTGGGCTCTGAGTGGCACAATATTACTGGGTTCTGAGTGGCACAATATTACTGGGTTCTGACTGGCACACTATTACTGGGCTCTGACTGGCAAAATATTACAGGCATCTGACTGGCACACTATTACTGGGCTCTGAATGACACAATATTCCTGGTATCTGACTGGCACAATATTACTGGGCTCTGAGTGGCACAATATTACTGGTATCTTACTGGCACAATATTACTGGGCTCTGAATGGCACACTATTCCTGGTATCTGACTGGCACAATATTACTGGTATCTGAAAGGCACAATATTACTGGTATCTGACTGGCACAATATTACTGGGTTCTGAGTGGCACAATATTCCTGGTATCTATAATTGTACAATTTTCAAACACTGAAAAATTTGTGGGTGTTTTCTTACATTTTTATTATGGGGTGGGGGGGTGGGGGGGTGCAACACTCAGGGTCCGCCCCGGGTGCCAAATGCTCTAGGTACGCCCCTGTGTGTGACCGAGCTCATCTGGGCTCTAGCCCCAGATCATCCGAAGACCTAGCAACGCCCCTGCTTGAGGGTATGTATTATAGTTCCCCTGCCCTTCCCCAACCCAGCAGTCAGCCACTGGTCCCATAATAATCAATTAGAAATGGTATGTGCTCAACAATTTATTGCATTCAACAAAAGTTAATGTTGTGTAGTGTAGTGTGGCTCTGTGATGGACAGCAAACATTCTGTGATATTAAAAAAAGGTAATTTTTTTTACTTTCACTTCCCTGGATAGCCTAAAACCGTGATGGTGAACCTATGGTTCACAACTGGCACGCCAAGCTCTTTGTTGTGGCATGCATGGCTAGGGGGAGTTGTGGGGCTGAAGCCCCTAATCTTAGTCAAAGTGAAAATTCACTGCAAAATAAATATTTACAGCAATGCTATCCTGTTGCCTCCTGAGCAATTGCATCAGTATTATTGTTCAGGAGCCAGCAGGATAATCATTTCAGTAACTTCACACCCCTCCAGATCGCAAGTTGGTTTAGCCTGACAGTTTCTCTCCCGACATCAGCTTGACAGCTGACACGTGGCCTCTTCACACAGCAGTGTAGCAGCTCCAGCAGCTCTGCCAAGGAAGAGACTTCCTGCAATGTATGTGTGAGTAGGTGTGTGTGTGTGTATACATGTGCTGTAAGTATGTTTGTATAAATGTGAAGTATGTAGTATGTGGGAATACATGTGCAGCGTGTATACATGTGCTGTGTTTTTGTGTGTATACATGTGCTGTATGTTTGTGTGAGGTTGTATGTGTGTATACATGCGCTGTATGTATGTGTGAGTATGTGTGTATACATATGCTGGATGTGTGTATATATGTGAAGTATGTGGATATACATGTATGTGTGCATGTAAGTGTGAGTAAGAATGCATATATACATGTGCTGTAAGTGTGAGTATGTATGTGTTTATACATATGCTGTATGTACGTGTGAGTAAGTAAGTGTGTAAAAGAGCACTGGAGGACCTCCTGGTCAGATAAACCAAACATAAAGTAATCCCTCCGATTTCAGCCTGTTGAAATAACAAAGTGGAGCTTCCCTCAACGCCAGGCCATCCAGCCCGTACAATAGGGAAAAAAAAGGAAGCAAAAACGGTTTGCACAGTGAGAAAGACACCTTACGCGTTTCGTGCTTCAAAAGCACTTAATCATAGAGCCTATGATTAAGTGCTTTTGAAGCACGAAACGCGTAAGGCGTCTTTCTCACTGTGTGGTTCATTTCCTTTTTTGTACTAGCCTGTTTTACGTAGGCATTAAACTCTGGCTTATTTTCACATACCTGCTTTGATTGTGAGCTCCTTCCGCAAACCGTTTTTGCTTCCTTTTTTTTCCCTAAGTAAGTGTGTATACATGTGCTGTATGTAGGTGTGTATAAATGTGCTGTATGTATGTGTATGTTTGTATACATGTGAAGTATTTAGTATGTGGGTATAAATGTTCTGTGTTTATGTGTGAGAGTATGTATGTGGGTATTTAATATAAAGCGGTGTTGGCACTTTGAGGTCTGGAACTTGGTTGCATGCAGGAATTTGGGCACTCGGGTCCAAAAAGTTTCGCCATCACTGCCTAAAACATACCAAAAGCCACATTAAGCTATGACAAAAACAAGCTTAATGTGAATAAATGTTTGGATGTTTTCAGGATTTGTTTGAATATGTAGTCTCTTGTATTGTGGAAAGTTCAGAGGTAATTGGTTAATATTTCATTTTTTTTCCTATGCTAAGCCCTATTAAGTTTATGCTAAACTTCTAGGATAGGTTTGGGAAGTTAAAATCATACTTGGACACGTTATAGTACATCAAGCTCTTACATTAAATGTTTTAAGATTGAGAACATGTTTTTAAATTATGACACAATTGATTGACGTTTGGGATATTTTAATACATTAAGTTACATTAAGCTATTTTCACACTTAATGTTTTAGGATGTCCTGTTTTAAGAGACCTTGTACACTATCTCATGGTAATTCATTTGTTTTGACAAATTCTGCAATAATTACTTCTGCTGATTTGTAATTAAGCACCGATATCTTAATATCTTAGTATATTTTGTTTTGTCTCACACTGATTTTTTTTCTGCTCTATATTTTCTAGATTAGCTATGGAGCGAAAGATTCCATTTTTAGTCAGAAGGACTACCTTCCAGCATTCTTCCAAACTGTGCCAAATTTACTAATTCATAATGCTGCCATTGTGAAACTACTGAAACATTTTGACTGGACATGGATTGGTATTCTGGCGACCGAAGACGAAAGCAGTCAAACAGCCAGTCAGCAACTAAAAGAGGAGGCAATTAAAACTGGCATTTGTATCGATTTTGTCTTAAAACTGACAATATTATCTGAGTCTTTATATTATATGCAAAAGGCCACAGCAAAGGTGATTGTCATATACATGCCTTCAAATATTATGATGAGTCTCTTAATGAGACTCACAAATTATATTAGACTCAATGAAAAAATAATAATTTTTTCTACCACCGTATATAATGAAAATGTTAATCCAGAATCACATGTTATTAAAGTACTGAATGGATCGTTATTTTTTGCACCAGCAAAAACTGAAATTCCTGGCTTAAAAGATTTTCTCTATGAAGCCAGTCCTTTTCTGTATACAGATAATCGGTTAATTCAAGAATTATGGCTGTCTAATTTCCATTGTTTGCCATCACCTGATATTAGTCGTACTATGTATCAATGCAAAAATAATTTTTCCCTCAGTTCAATACCTTGCTCTTTATACAATACTGAGACTTTTCGGCTAACATATAGTGTGTACTCTGCAGTTTATGCTGTCGCCCATGCCTTGCACAACATGTCAATGAAACAAGTGAATGATAGATCTACGAAATTTTTTCCAAAACAGGTAGGCAGCCAGAAAAAAAGTCACATATTTAAGGCTGTTTTATAGCGATATCAATAACTACTAAATAGCATATGTTTTCCCCTTGGCACTGAAAGGATTGAATGCTCTAACCACAATAAAACAAAATGTAAAATAGACAATATCAAACAGTAAGTATGTTCATTTTATGCACAGGTAATAGCAAAGTACACCCATATGTTTTTATCTTTTTTAAATAAAATATTTTGGCTTACTTTCACAATGGATAATACTTGTGAATATCAATGTTTTTTTGTTGTTTATTCTAGGAACTACAACTAAAAAGTGCAGTTTTTCTTTTTTTCTTTTGGCTTATTATGTGTTGTTTGTATGTGTGTATCTACTGTGCAGCTCTATTTTTCTTCAAATCATTTTTTATTGTTTTAAAAGACATAACAAGTTACAGAAATGATTTAAAAAAAATTGTTGAATATAGATTACAATATGGGGGAGTTGTGATGTTTTTCATTTGTTGGGCATTTGTGTGTCTATTTTTGATTCCAAAAATAATGTTACTAGGAATAGCATTTCTATGTACGTGTATTAGTAGTGAAGATGATTGGAAGCCTAATAACTGAAGTTTGGGAAAACAATCTGTAAATAATGAAGAAGGTAATGGTAGGGCGTCCAATCATATAGTTTGGAGTGCATACAAGGCCACAAGACAAGGATACTTCTTTAAATTAAATATACAAAGTCAAAAAGTGAGAGCCTCTCTAAGTTGTTTAGTGTATCAAGAGAGAATAAATTAACCTCCACTAAACAGACAGCATATGAATTAGATTAAGTAAAAAAATAAATTGAATGAGCTGTTTATCCTTGAGACTAATAAGAAATTGGAATACATTAATGATAATTTTTATTATATAAGAAATAAAGCAGGCAGAAAAATGAAGAAAGCTAACATACAAATTAGAAAAATATATTTTAAAGGTCAGTTCTATATGACTCCACGAGAAATACGTTATGACTTTAATACATTTTATTCCAAATTATATATTATCCAAAACCAAGCTTCTAAACAAGATATTTAGTCAGCAACTCAAGAAGTTAAACATGATAATAACAGTTAAAGATGTCCAGAGGGCAATTAAAAAGCTAAAAGCTAAAAAATCTCTCAGATGGATTTGGTAATTTGTTCTATACAATTTTAGTAGACAATATAGCTGTCCCAATATGCACCACATTCAACAGTGTTGTGGTTTCGGACAAGATGCCGAAAGAACTTCTAACAGCTTATACAAGTCACATTCTGAAAATAGGTACGTAGGAATATGAAACTGCTCATTATAGAATAATTTCTCTCTTAAATGTTAATATAAAACTGTATTTAGTAGAGAAACGTAAAACCATCATCTCTGACCTGATCCATTGGGACCCTTGCTGCTAAATCCTCGATTAGTAATTAAGGAAAATCATTGTCATCCTAGATATTTCTTATAATAACAATTCAGTAAAATTCAGTAGAGTAAGGTGGGATTTTCTTAGGGCAACGTTAAAGTCCTTCATGTTGATGGGGTGGACTACACATGTATGCTGACAACATTTAGGTTACTATCACTAATATGGGTAATTCCATTTCCCAGTTGTTTAAAACGTTAATAGAATTTAGCAAGGTATCAAATTATAAACTCTATTTCTAAAAGAAAATGTCTGCATTGCCAATTAATATTGTAGAGATGCAATATTTAAAACAAAAATATAAATGTAATTAGAGCCAAGATTATTTTGAATATTTGGGAACAAAAATAGCTGAAGAGTCGAATCAATAGATGGAGGTTAATTTTCTGCCCTTACTAAAGAACACTAATAAAATGTTGAAATATCTGAACAATTCAGAGGTGTCTTAGTGGGACACAATAAATATAGTCAAAGGCCATATACTTTTGAAATGGTTTTACTTATTTAACGCTAATAGCCTCGAGTGTTCCGGACCCATGGTTAACACTGGTACAGTCTTCCTTTTTAAAATTTAATTTTGCAAAAAAAAAGACTGAAAGAGTTGCATTACAAATATTAGCTATACAAATTGTCAAACAGGGTGTTGAATTACCAAAAGAAAAAGGTCCCTATCCTCTGTTAAATCCCGGCTGCATTTAGACTTCCTGAATTGAAAGGGGGGGGGGGGGGGAGAAAAGGGTATGATTATAGTCTATATACTAACAGCAGTAGAACTTTCCATTGCAAAAAAAAATGGAAATCAACAAAGGTGGTAGATTGGGCTGGTGTAAAAGCACTGGTCCTTTACCAGTGTAGAATAGAAAGAGAAATTGTGGAATGGGAAAGGGAAAGAATAAAGGAAAATAGATTTTGGCAATATTGAATTGACAGACTTCAAAGTTAAAATATAAAAAACAATATACTGCGCCTTATGTGGTGGTAAAAGCAGCACCAAACCAAACTAGTGTTCCACATCTAGTTAAACATATAAATAATACAACAAGTGAATCAGTGCACTATCCCAACACTTCACACACTTAGTTATCCTTTATATAGAGGCATGGTTTCCTCCACGTGTTATATAGAGGGGAAAACAAAGTAAAAATACAAAATAGTGAAGTATGTCATATACAAATAAAGTTGTGATGGTAAAAACAAAGTCAGACCACTCACATTTCCCTGAGCGCTACGCTCAGTAAAAAAGGCATCCAGGGGCCTTCAAAGTTAGAAGCACCTGGTAGGTCTAATTGAATTAGAATCCCCTTCTATAAACCCCTCAGCTTTAAATAAGTGGGATAAGGAGCTTAATAATGAGATAGAGGCAGAGGAATGGTTGCATACTGAATATAATTCATACATCTGTTCATTGTTCTTGATTTAATAGAAACTATTTTCAAAATAATGAATAGGATGTATTATACCCCATCCAAACTGGCAAGAGCAGTTTGATATGTGTTGGTGATGTGGGGTGGAGATAGGAAAGTATACCCATATTTGGTTGACCTGTAAGAAAATAAAGGGGCTATGGGGAAAGTAATAGAGGTAATAAATTGTCTCACTCATGTGAAACTTAAATATTGACGAGCATCCTTACTCTTAATTGAAATGAAATTGGAATATAACCATGCTAAAACATATTGCTAGGAATTGTAAATCAGGAAATATATCCTCTTGGGAACTAATTAAGGTCCAGATTATCCATCAGTGGAAGAATAAAATGCATACCTCCCAACAGTCCCACTGGGAGCTATGTCCCGATGTCCCACCGCGCTCTACCTCGGTCCCGCTTTTCGGGCTCAGTGGGACAGCAGGACTCAGGACCACAATCCCACGGTCCTGTTCTCATTCTCCAGTGTCCCAGACATCAGAGAATGCTTACTGTGCATGAGCGGCATTGTGCACATGTGCAGTAGCGATCCTGGCTTCAGATGCCAGTATCTAAAGTGTTTACCACACATGAGTAGTAGCATTGACAGCACTCTCCCCAGACTCCGTCCCCTGGTGTCCTGCCCCCTTCCCAGACTCTACACCCGGTGTCACAAGTCGCCCAGGGGGGCAAAGCAGACTAATTCAGGCTATATCTAGTCATTTCAGTATTTTTTTTTGCTTTGCTTTCCTGTTTATTATTTATGCCCGTTCCTGTCTGTTTTTTGTATCTTGTTTCCCTGCGCTGTCCAGCCACAGTCCAGCTCCTGCCTACGCCTAGCTATAGACCGGTACCTGCCTAAGGTCTAGTTATTGTCTGGCACCTGCCCAAGCCTTCGTATGCTAGACAAACAAGCCACAGAGACTATGAATTTATATTGTGTGGCCTGGTCATGAGCTTCCGTATAAGCCACATCCTCCCAGTTTGTGACCTTTTTGTAGTAAGGCATGTGAAGAAGGTGCTATACACTGAAAATCATTTTGTCTAATTAAATTTATTGGTGCCCTTTTTTCTTTGAGAATGTATCTGTTTTAATGCATCACACTCTGATTAGTGGTTTATTTTCTTTCAGTTAAAGCAATACCTAAGAAATGTGAATTTCACAATATCATCTGGAAATGAGATTTCCTTTAATGAGATGGGAAGTTCAAGAAATCAGTTAGATCTACTAACGTATTTAATATTGACAAATAAAGTGCAGACAATCCAAGTTGGTCAGTATTTCCATTCTGGTCATCATTTACAAGAACTATACATTAATGAACGTGCCATCAGAGCTGGTTTTCACAAAAAACAGGTGAGAAACATTGTTAGTCAAGCGATAAACTATATATAAATAGTGTGTTTTACATTTAGCAGGTCAACTTAAATTGTACGTTGCTCAAGTAAGTGTTATAATCACTATGAGTGATCATACATATAGAAAGTCAAGACACATTAAACAATAGAACTCATATAAAACAGTACAGTTAGAGAAGATCAGCAGTGGCATTAGAGGACAGTGTGAAGAACTGATGCAGTAAACATTGTCCTCTCCCTGCCCCCATCCCTCAGCAGTCTTCCCCTCTTTTCTTTTTAATGAATTTTAATGAGACCCCTTTCTAAACAGTTCTTCTCTGTTATAAACCGGGTGAATCCTAACCATGTCTTACATTGCTAACAAATTGCTCTGCTCTCTTTTATTTCACAGGTCCCTCGTTCCATGTGCAGTGATAGCTGTCCACCTGGCTACAGGAAATCTGTTCCAATGGGGAAGCTGCACTGTTGCTATACATGCTTTCCTTGCTCAGCAGGGGACATTTCTAATAAGACTGGTATGTAAAAATATACTTTTGGATTTTCCTATTCTCAATTTTATTTCTTTATCAGGTAACACATCAGTATGTTGCGGAGGAACCTAGAAGCAGGGACATTACATATTGAAAAATAACTGGTTGGTGGGTATAGGGCTATCAGCAGGTATCTGTAGGTATGGGTGTTGGCATGGGTGAAAAGGGATAACTCAGGTAAATATGTAACACACAGTCAGAAACAGGATTCTTGAGGTCAGTAGTTACTGGCAGAAAGTTCCACAGATAAGAATGCCATAGAACAAAAGTATAGACTGGGGGGGTGGAGGGATATGCTAACAGTCATTAGGTCAGAGATCAGGAATAATGGGTAAAGAACCGAAGACCAGGATTCCTTAAATCAGGAACATAAGGTATAAAATCAGAGGTTGGGATGCAAGAGATTAGAAATACCGTAATAGCTACTATAACACAGTAAGAATGCCAGATGTCAGACTAAGACCATGCTATAAGATAGAATACAGGTTTTAAGAGTAAGCTATACACTACATTACATTAACATGTATTTTTATAGCACCAACAATTAACATAGCACTTGGTACAGAGCATAGAAGGGAACTACATCCTACGTTAGATGAATAGAGACAGACTGATGCACAAGGTAGAGACCTTACAAGTTAGCAATCTAGTGAATGTGGGAAACAGGAGACAAGATTCTACTCTGCTGGCTTCTTTCCAACTGTCACTTACCATAGCAACAGAATGCCATATCTCTCAAAACCTTTCCCATGAGTATGACATCACAACATGAGCCATATTATTGAGAGTACTAAGATGACTACAGCAATGACAGCACATCACATCTTCTCTCTTAAATCAACCATATACAAATTGATCCTGCATAATCCATGTGTATTCTATACCATGGTTGTGTTTTGGGCAAACCCAAGGTTGTACATATCCTTTTTGTACTTGACATGCAGACTGATTATTTCATTGGCAATGTCCTTATCTATTTATGGTGACCAGAAATAGCTACTGGCCAATTGCTTCATTTGCAACATGCATGGATGCAGAATACATTTTTTCATAGACAATATGATACAATATTTTTTTTCACCACACAATAAATAGTCATTTTTTAAATGTTAGTTCTAATTGCCTGTTCTTAAATGGCTGATTAGTTGTATTAACCTTGCTAGGCAAACCATGTTGTAAGCAATTTGATAGTTCTTGTTAAGTGTTCTTGCATAGCAAGACCACTTAATGTTATCTCACATATATATTATTATTATTATAGCAAAATTT